>JBBPTZ010000004.1:7369-146603 GCA_038094315.1 Phylloporus cf. tubipes
AACGTCCCTACCGTCACACTCGTTACCAAACCGCTCAAAACCCATCGAACCGGGACGAGCCTGTCCGGTGTCTCAATGTCATGATCCTCTTCCGATGGTTCACTTCCAGCCTTTTGAATGGACATTACGACCTTGGCGATAGACGATTGGATGACTGGGAGGAGAGACACGATGGAGTCTGCAAACATGATCGCAAGAGAAACCCAAAGAATCCACCCTCTGGCACCCGTAGACATGTCGCCGACTGGCCCTGGTGCCCACCCAGCACGCTTGGAGACCGGAGATAGAACCCCCCAACCGACAAGCATTCCCTGAAAAACTAGTCAGATGCCCAAGTAAAGCCGAATCCTCATCAATATGTTACCAGATTCATGCTCAATGTTGTGGGAAAGCCCATGATGATACCTAGTGAGAGTGAGGATGGGCAACATTCTGAAATCCATGGCTGAACGCGTACCCTGACCAACATATGATAAACTAGGGGTGAACGACCACAACCACTCGCGAGCAAGATATTTGCCAAAGAGTGGGACAGAGAAAATGATTGGAAAGAAGTATGCGGCAAGCTAAGAAAAGGTGAGAGGTATCACGGCGAGTCGAGGCATAAGCTGACCGTCAACATGGCAGAAGCCAAAAAACTATAAGTGAGATCCATCCAGCCTTCTTTCTGAACAACCTCGCGCTCGTCGACGCTCTCTGTTTCATCTGCAGTATACTGCGTGACAGCATCAACGTCATCGATGAGGGTGTGGCTGGCTATGTCCTCCGTGTCGAGTTCTCTGTATCCAGAACGGCGGCGTAATGACGTCTCGGGAGGCGGAAGGTCGTGAAGAACGGAAATTAACTGTGCCGTTGCAGTTCCGGAAGGGAATGCAAGTTGCTCCTCGACGATCTGTGTAATGCGTCAATTTTGTCGACTGACAATAAGAGGTATACGTACCACTTGCTTTCGGATTGGGGGTGACATGAACACACCAAAGAATGCAACTGAACACGACCATCCAACAGCGGCAGGCCAGGAGAGGAAAATTGGTGGGCTCCCATCTAGTTCCTCGTCCAGTAGACCAAGGGCAGGAAGTATGCCGACGAACCCAGCTGCTAATGGCATCTAGTGGCGAGTGAAAGAGTGTTGTTAGCATGAACTGTAGAGACTTACAGTCCCAGTGGCGACCGCAGTCGTCTGTACCACGATGATTTCCTGGGGAGACAGTGGAGTTGGAAGGAACTTGGAAATCAAAAAGCCCATAAGTGCTGACTGCAAAGACATCCTAATTTCGTTTCGTTGAGGAGCTCTGCGTTGGATAGGGCACTACGGAGCAAGACGCACATGCTGATCCATCCCGTTTGGAGTCCGAAATAAAGGTTTGTGAAGCACAACAAGCAACCGATGAGAAGCCCGATTGATACTGCGGGGAGCTGTGAATGGTTTTGGTGAGGCCCAGGTGGATGAATACGGGATTGCGCACTGTAAACTCCGGTTGGGTCGACTGCTGACCTCCGGGAGCATCGCGATGCAGCGACGACCTAGAGAAGACTGTCAGACTTGAAAAAATTCCAAGAGGCAACACGATGGCTTTACCTGCTGGAAGACCGTAGTAAACCCATGTTGGCAGCACTGGTCAAGTCGCCGGTGACCTCACTGCCGACACCGACACCGCCCATTACCACAACACGATTATTTTACCAAGTAGCACGCCTCGACAAGCAAATGCCAACTACTACGAAAGCGTACACCAATATTCTTACTCCGAGTCGTACTCGTGTTCCCCCTATGGTGTGGCAGTGCAGATCCACGTGATCCTCATTAGTAATTTGTGCCGATAATGCCGTGTCAATCCAACACGGAATCCCCTTGTCCCTGCCACCGACAGCGACGACGACCAGCACGTCGAGCCCATCGTCGACGATAACGACGACCATTCCCGCCCACTCCCGCCCCCATTCACGGTTTTTATGGATCGCGGCGCCAGTCGGTCTCTCTGATTTCGTCAATTTCATCCGTCTTCGTCGCCATGGATGGCGTGGATCCCTCTTATGAACACCCCAGTGCGGTCGCGGGCCCGTCTTCAGTCACGCACGATGTTCCTGCCATCTTCTTGCCCCCACCTATGGGTATGTACCCGACTTTCCGAGCAAGGCTCGCTTGATTGTCTCCCGAATAGCCCTTCCTCAACCTCAAACTTTCCTCTCCAGCACTCAAGACCTCCTCGCCCGCTTTCGTCTGCATGCCGCATATGAAAAGCACGTTTGCATCCCTCTCGACACCTCAGTCCCCGCTACAGCACAGTCAAATCTTCCGCTCCCGCCCGACGCAGACGAGAAGAAAAAGAAGAACTCTTATCGCCACCTCATCAAAAGTCTTCCCGGAAAGCATTCCATGAAAAAGGATGACTATCTCGTCACCACCATGCAGGTCCCCCCGAAGCAGCATATTCCCATAGTCCAGTTCGATGCGAAAACGCAGATGGAAGCTTTTACTGTCTCTGCTGAAGGACTTAAAGGGGTTCGTCCCAGTTATTCCGGACATGATTTCCACCGTTCTCATCCTCTCATCATAGTGGAACGCAGGCACCCTCATACTTGAATCAGCGCAGGCTCGGGAAGATCGTAAAAAACGCGTCAGTATCGCTCTACATCCCTTTCATTCCAATCACGTGGCTTATCGTCTACGCAATCTTTTCAGAAAGAACTAAAGAGGCTCGCCCGTGCTCAAGCACAGGGTCTTACCCCAGGACCTTTACCAGGTACACCAACCGCTTTCCCCCAACCCCAACCCACTCCCTCACATCCAACGGTTCCATCTGCTCAACAACCACCCGGAGCACCACAGGTATCACAGGCAAAACCACGGGTTGCGCCTGTCGCGATCCCTCCTCCCGGGTCTGTTGGCCAGTCAACATCTACCCCTACGAGCGCCACACCACGTTCAGCCGTACCGACCACTGCACCGCCTCAACGAACTAACACTTCCATGCCTAGTAGAGGTCTGAAACGCGAGCTTGAGGATAGTGTAATACAGCCCCCAACACCAACCTCGCTCTCCCCCAACGTTCCGATTGGCGTTGTGGGTGCCCGGGCTGGGGTAGGTAATGTGCGACCACGTCCTGTAAAGAAGCAACGAATGGTGCGTCCCACATTCGGCATGATCCTTCTACTCTTCCCCCAATCGATCTGCTCGAAGCTCACCCTCTCGTGTGTAGGATATTCAAGGACAATCCAGAGAGGTACTCGTGCAACAACCCACTCCGCAAGGATCATAACCACCCTGTTCGCTCTGTCTTTACGATTTCCCCGACTTTCCGTGTCGATCGTTGCGACTTGGCATGCCAGAATGCCCACGACCGTCATATGCATCCTCACATAACCTTCTGCAGTTTTGACCTGTATGGAAGGCTCGTCACATCTATTGCGACGTCGCTTCTACACCCAGTGATAGAAGCCCACAAGTGAGATCTTAGATTGACGCTGTCCATGTACGCTCAGCTGTTGTACAGTCACTGTTCAGTACCACTCGTTTTTCAACGACCATCATTTGTCTTATTTGTGTTTTTACGCACCGGTATTGACAGTCCTCCCCTGACAGCGAACGGACCCATCATGTGCCACACTTACACTCATAAATTTCCACTCGCATCCGCATTTGCTTTCAAATTCACCGATGGGACCCATGCATTATCATTTATTAACTATCTTCTCTTAATGATATACATTCAAAGACATGAATTCTGGCCATGTTATAACTGGCAAGTTCTACGCCATGGAACAATCCGCTCCCAAGGTCATCTCACATGAGTGCCCGTTAGAAAGCGAGACTGACTAGTGTGCATCCCGTCCCTGAGACGGGCATCGGCATCCTTGCCACCAGTATTCTCTGGCAATAGCAGGCAGTGACCGTGGCAACTCGGTAACATTTCTTTACTTCCCTCTCGGTGAGCCGTATCGCCGAGTTCTAATCTACCTAGTAGATCGAACGGTGGGGGTGCCACAGATTCTGACAATCGTCGTACTGCTCAAGTGTCACTGTCTGAGTGTACGTGTCAGCCTGATTACGGGTCGCAGACCGTGACGTTATCGTTAGGATCCAATCATGTCTGCAACGCCGCACTTCCTTGAAATGACACGGTTTTCAGACGAAGTAAAGGGATTGTATATCAATCCGCTAGCAGAAAGAACCTAGAATACATCACCGCGTATCAAAATTTGAACCATGGATCCCAAAATCCTTCAGTCCCATTGGTCTCTGAAGCCCATCTGTCTATACCGAGCAGCTTCACGATGAGGTTGTAAAGTTCGACACTCTGAAACGGCGGGAGTATATATTCATGGGCCCGGCCAGTTTCATGCTGGAATCGTCTCACACTCTCGGCAAAGGGACCTTGAGAAATGAATATTGCACGCATAGCAAGTTCGTCGTTGTCGTAACCATGGTTCTGTTGTAACGGAAATATCAGTTTGAACATAATCGCGTGGGGAGCAAACGAATATACCCCGGTTGACATCAGGCTCCCGTTCTCGATGCGGTCTGTCAATGCATAACCCATCTTGGGGATGATCCAAACGGGCGCGAGACGATGGCTCGAAGAGTAATGGTACCGTTCTGGCATCGTTGGAACCATAGTCGAATCCAAAGTAATGTGGGTATACGTATCCGTGGTATAGACGTCAAATTTCCTCGATTCGGATGCAACGAGAAGGCGAGACAGGACTGCTGTGGCGTTGATACCTGATTTAAACCAAAAACCCATTGATGGCCAGCCTGCCTTAAGAATTAACCAGGTTCGTTCGGACGTGGACAAATGGACAGACCATCGACGCGTTGAATGCCTGCACAGCTTGGCCAGCCGTTCTCCCTCGTATCCTGTTGGTCGCACAAGATATCATCCATATACACCATTTCCCATGAACTAGTGTCTTCCATCCCGTGATCGCTTACAAACAGTATGTCCACAATGTGTGACAAGTTACGCTCGCTGTGTAGACTTTGTACGAGGGTATGAGCAAAACTTGAAGCAGCCGGAAGAGTTTCCTAGAAGGATGTCAATATGATGACAGCACGAGACAAACAAGTACTTGCGTTCACGAGGGCTGACTCGGGACCGGCTGCATGGCCGGCTAGGTCAAGCATGGGTTCATATACTCGGGGCCCAGTAAGCAGAAGCGGAGGTATAAAAAAAGTGTCGTTCACTTATGATCAGCCGCGGCCTATGTTCGAAAGGAAGGTCTATCCATTCTAGGACCTGGGCAATTCTATCTTCGGGTAAATGATCTGGCTGATGTTGCAACAAAACCATGTTAGGGAGATATCAGAAAAACAGGCCACCAACCATAAATGGGACCTGATATCTCGGTCTGATACCAGACCTTGTCATCGATGGGCCGGGCCTTAAAGTTGCGAAGAGGTACATGATAAACTGGGAAAGAGGACGAGGGATTGTAGACAACAAACTTACCACATAATGTCTGCAGAAAAGAGTCCAGCTCTTTCGACAGTTTCCCATACCTAAGGAAAGCCGCGAACAGTGATGCTCGTCTACACATTTCGACGTGTTTATAGATCAACTCACAGGTTCGCCAAGCCACCATCGGGGTTCACCTCTTCCGGGGTGTTTACGGTCAAAAACGGAACGATACTGAGGATCATAGAAATCCTGGGGGAATAATGTTCGGATTACTGCGAGAAACCGGTGCGCGGAAGAGGAACAATACACACATTTGCGATGATGCCATGTGATTCAGCATACAGACCAGTCCTAGTATGTTGAATTGCATAAGGGAAGACGGGCACGATGGGAGAATGCATACAAGAGCGTCCAGTGATTGCTATTGGGAATAGGTATGGATAGTAACAGCTCCGAGATTAAAAACAACTCACGGGAAAGTCGATGTCTGGAGAGATTGACAGGATCAGGAAGGTTAATACTAGGATCGCATAGTACCGCGTGCCATGCGAATGGCGTGTCGCAACTATCCGTCTTGATTTTCGGCGAACACACATGAAAGGACGAGAATATGTACTGAAATGCTCCAGGCTATCACAACTTACTGGGAAAACGGGTTTCATGTACTCAGCCCGAATGCCTTGCTTGCTCATGTTCACCAGGTGGGGCGTGAGTCCTCTGAGCAAGTAGTCTGGTCTGAACAGAACATGAGCCACAAATGGTCAAGGAGTTAGAGGCACGCACCGGAATCCATCGAAGGATACGAGTACTACAGTCCGCCCAAAATGATGGGTGCCATTGGATAAAATGGAGGACGTAGAACGCGAATCAGGCAAAGGCACTTGTACCCTTGGCGTCCCATATAAGAAATGCGCCAAGAGGACGGAAATCGGAATGAGGATTGAAGGTATCCAAGAAGCAAATCCGGGACGCTTTGCTTCGACGGCGAGGTCCATCGACTGCGCGTGGAAAAGCAAGCAAGTGTCATGTAGTCCAATTTATTCCCCGTCCACATGTACATGAATCAATACTTTGCAACAACCTCGTCTGTCGCTCTAATCAACAACTCTTCGATTCCAGTCTCGCGTGACGAGTGTCCTGCATCAGGAACAAGGGTAAACGTGAACGACGTCGAAGGTTTTGCTTCCCACGTTGTCTTGAGTGCCCAGGCGGTCGTCGCCTAGGTCGCGGTCGTCAGAACCAGGAAGCGGGAGCAGTGGTGGTGGACAAACGGGACAGACAACATCATACCTTCCTTGCACGACAATCGTAGGTATGTGTCGACTACATACACATGTTGGCAAAAAGCGAGCACAAAACAGTGACAGCTTTACTTACATCTTGGCAATACTCTGTTCCTCCAAGAGCTGGCCATCACGCATGAACCCCTGTGGCATCTTGTTAGCGTTTCTTTAAATATACATACATATCCGAACAGACATCGTTGACGAAATAGTGGTTTTCGATGCGAGCAAAGGCGCTAAGCACGCCACTTCAGTAAGAGAATTTGTGACTGATATTTGGGAAGGAGCACCTTGCAAACGTGACCTCCTCCGCACGCCGGAGCATGTCCTCGCTAACGTGCAACTTGGATGTGGCCATCCTGTGCATTCAGGGGTTATGGGCCGTGTCACCGTCAAAATAGTCACTCACTCCCACCTAGTCCATGCTTTTGCAGCCTGGAGCCTTGTTTTCTCCTCCGGCGAATTAAGAAGCGCGTGGTACGCAGCTAGCAAGTCGTGCCGCTTGGCAGGATCCACAGGTGCAAGGTAACGATCCCTAGACCCGTGTATATAGATTTTTGGAACCGAAGAGTGAACAAATGGGTGACTTGGATTCAAGCACAGGGAGACAGTAGGGTAAAGAACCTACCACTCTTCTGGGAAGAGATGGGAAGCACCGTCTTGATAGAAGAACTTGAGTTCGCTGGACGCACTCAGCCATTTATAAGGAAGGGCGTGGGAAGTCTAACCTCTTTCGCAGGGTGAAAATGCCGCTACATCCACATTGTAAGCAGAGATAACGTTCGATAGGAAAGACAATGGGATCACCGCAAGACCAGGCTCCTTACCCTTGTTGGGTGTGTCTGGATCGTTCGGGATTCGCGTCAGATCGCGCGACAGACATTTATCGTACCCACCTGAGCGTATGCTAGCGCAAGCGTCGACCCCTGCCAGAAAGATTAGCGGGTCCATGAGAGGAGAGTATGAGAGCGTACCCAGCTGCCACCGAAAACATGCCATTTCTCGATGTGGAGTCTCTCGCGAAGACGTTCAACGTCCGCCACAAGGTCCCAAGTGGTGTTGTGTTCGATAGAAGCGCTCCTGGGTTAGCAATAAACACACGGAAACCCATTATCGCGCGTCCAGAACGAACGGAATTGATTTCCCAGCACCGCGCTGATCAAACAAGACGATCTAGTGCGAGGAATGAACAAGAGCTTGAATTAGAGCCAGGCAGACAGACCTTGTATTTATTCGGATTGAAAAACTGCCTGTCCTTTGGATCAACTCCACCACCGGGACCCCCGTGAAGAAACACGACTATCAAAAGGATAGGTCCTATGGTGCATGTGTAGTTGCGGTAACGTACCTGGGACGCCGCTCTTGTTTCCACTGATTTCATAGCTGTAGCAAGTAGTCGGTACATGTGTATAAGTGCGAGCAGTCGCCAGACGAACTAGAGAGAATGAATGAACGTTGACGACGCCTGTACTTCGAGCCTTCCCGTCTCGAACGGTTCAATAGATGGATACATTGCCCTGCTGTCTGAGGCTGACTGTAAATGAGATCGCTGGAACCGAGCAAGGAGAGATATCGATGGATGTGGTCTGCGATGGGAAATGAGATCTGAACTCGGACGGCGTCATGTCTGGACATCTTGGATCAACCTTATTGGCTGGCGCTGACTCGGGCTCGCAGGGGCGGAACTAGTACGACGTCTTTAGAGTTCACCACCAGTGACTCTTGTGATGGGATTCCCTCTCCCAGACGAACTGACTTGGCTGGCTTTCAGCTGTCTTGATGTCCCGTCTCTTCTGAGATGCATGCAGGCAAGTCCACCCAACTCAGATGTGTCCGAGTCCCGCTCACCGTCGCAGGTCTGCAAGTTGTTCCATGCCATCATCTCGGGAAGCACCCGGTTGATCTACAAGATCGAGTTGTTTGCATCCTACATGGACAATAACGAACATTCTTCTATGAACACCATCGACCGTTTGGCTCTTCTACGAGACTACAATCGGTCGTGGAACGATATGAAGTGGACGTCGTCCGGCTTCATTCCCATGTCTGGCGGTTGTTGGGAATTTCTAAGTGGCATACTTGCACAGTCAAACCAAGAGAATACTGCAATCTCCCTCGTCCAGCTACCGTCCAAGCTCAAAGACATCCCTGAAAAGAGGTGGTCAATCCCTTTCGAATTTAGAATCCGTGATTTCACGTTCGACAACTCTCAAAATCTCCTTGTCGTACTTGAACTCGTCGGCTCCTTGTAAGTGCACCGCTAGATATGTGGTTACTCCTATAACAGTCTGCTACGACTAGTCCCAACATGACATGCAAACTTCATTTACGCACTCTGTCTGGGGAACACCATCCAGGCACTCCTGTGACACAGGTAACACATGTGCTCGAAAACTCGCACGCCGAGATGTCTTTCATGCTACAGATCTGCGGCAATCACGTCGCTCTCCTCTTTTACGATCAATTCGGTGCGGCTTCTCGCAATTCATTCCTTGTCTGGAACTGGCGAACCGGACATCAGGAAATTGTTAGTAATTCGTCTCTCGTCTGTTCGCCTCATTGTTGACTTGTTCTATATCCAGTATATTCATACACCAGAATTTCAGTCGTTTGCCTTCATGACAGAGGACCTAATCGTGGCAACAATCCTCAGATCAAACATGCATCCCACCTTGCAGGTGCTAAGGATAGCATCATATGTTGGTCCGGTCTATTCACTGGAAGACAATCCGTTTGTATGTGAATTGCAGTATCCCCAACTCCAAGGAGACGTAGGACACATGATGATTCGAGCGGAGCCAACGCCGACCTGGAGACAACCCGCCGGTTCGGAGGTTCCTTTCTATGTGTCCCGGAAGAACTTTATCTTTACGATTTCCATGCGAGTCGTCTGGCGCGAGACAGAAGAGAATACTGTCCTCTTTGTGCCCCTGTCCACTCTACTCTCTGAAGTCGGGCGTTGGCACAATGTACGACGTCCTGTCGTCTCCTGGCGAGTCTGGGGTCCAAGTGGAACACGTATGGTTTGCAGAGAGCCATCGGACACCTGGGTCTGCTATACCTATGGCACGAAATTTATCCATGGCCTTCGGTGGAAACACGGACACGTAGCACGAGTTTACGATTTTAATCCCTATGCAGTGAAGAGGCCTGTCACTGCGAGCATCGGTTCTCCTATAAAGTGGACCCGTCTTGCAAAGCGGTCGAAACCCAGCGGTCGGTGTCAAAGCTTCCGCGAAGAAGTCACCACAATGCTACCTGGGCGCGTTGCTATTATCACACTTGAACATTCGGATGGCGGATGGGACGCTGCCATGATCGGGGAGGATCACATCGTAATGGTCCAGTCCGAGGTAAGATAATTATATTATTGCACATCGTGGTCTAGCTTGGTTGACTTGTTCATCTCGGTCGTGGCAGCCTCCCGTTCCTAAATACGGCTACGTGTCTATATAAATGCTGACATGGTAAATTTAATGTGTTCTGTCCTCTGAAGGAGTGGTTTGAATCACTCGCACGCCACAGTGGAGCTCTTATTGTGCCAGTACACGCCACATTCAAATCCGGTTTAGAAAACGTACCGTCAGTCGTAACTTCCACCCATCTAAACGGGAAACTTAATATCAAGCTTTGCCACGTTTAGACTAGTCCTTCATAGTGAGCAAGTGTTTGTACCCAAGCTCGCCGGAGTAATCAACGACCGCACTGAAGGCGATCGCACCGGGCTTCATAGCTTTCGTTCAAGCGACCCCCAAAAGTCCAACGCGCCCTCAAATGGGTCATCCTCACGCTGTTTCTGTAGACGTTCCCTTGGCTATGAAGGCTTCGCATCGGACGTGAATGGTCACCGTAGTCGATAGTTTAATGGAGTCATTACTTTGACCAGCCCGATCGGTCCCGCACCTTGTTCGGTTTCCTTCTCACCCACACATTTGTGCATCCCTTGCCGTCTGGACCCCTGCTTTCATCTAACATTGTAGGTTCGTTCGATACCTGGGTGTCCAAGGATTGCTGGCGTATTCTGTGCAGTGTAATAGGCATTCGTATCATCGCCGCCTTTCCATGTCAAACCATACTTTTCAAGTCTTCAAGGGATCGCGCCGCGGGAATGTTGTCAAATCTGAAACGCACAAGACACTTGCATATGACGAGGTTTTGGTCAGGATCACACATGCAGGCTTGTGTGGTACAGACCTGCATCTCAAGCACGAGGAGATGGTTCTGGGACACGAAGGTGTCGGTATCGTTCAAGAAGTTGGCCCTGCTGTGACGAGTTTCAAAGTGTGCGTATCCCGTTGCTATTTTCACAGGGTGACAGGCGCTTAGGCCCGCGCAGGGGTGACCGGGCCGGCTGGGGCTTCCTCCACGACGCGTGCCTCCAGTGCAATGATTGCTTGACTGGTCACGAGATGTACTGCAAAGACCGCAAGATATATTCAAAAAGTAACAGAGACCAAGGAGGCTTTGGCTCGCATGCCATCTGGAAGGCTGCGTTCTTGTTCCACATCCCAGATGCTATCCCCTCTCTGCACGCGGCACCTTTGATGTGCGCTGGAACGACGGTGTTCAACGCGATGGAAATGTACGGGGTGCGTCCGACGGAGCGTGTCGGCATAATTGGCGTCGGTGGGCTTGGACACCTTGCTATCCAGTTCGCGGCGAAAATGGGCTGCCAGGTGGTCGTATTCTCTGGGTCACCAAAGAAAGAGGTAGAGGCGAAAGCCCTCGGGGCAACAGAGTTCTACGTTACCCGCGGCGTGGATGCATTGAAGGACGTCGAGCCCGTCAATCACCTCTATGTGACCTCTTCGGTGATACCTGATTGGGAAAAGTGAGTTTGATAGTGATGATTCTAGAGAATGTTTTTACTGATCTCCGAGGTGATAGGTTCATACCCGTGCTGGCAGCACGCGCGACGATTTATTCAATGACGGCCGACGGTGGTGACTTTTCATTCCCCAACATGCCTGCTCTGAGGAAAGGGATTCGTATCCAGTGGTCGATGTGTTCCTCTCGTGCCTTGCACATCCAGATGCTCCGCTTTGTCGCACAGCATCATGTGGAGCCCATCGTGCAGGAATTTCCACTTACCGTTGAGGGTATCGAAGAGGCTATGAAGAAGCTCGAGAAAGGTCAAGTGAGATACAGAGCCGTACTGGTTGCAGAACACGAGGACTCCTTGGCGTAACTTTGTTCGTAAATTAAGAAGGCAAATGTCACCATCGGCCGAATACTTTTGCGCAGCTTGTCTGTGCTTCAAGTAACACTGGGGGAACAACGGAAAACCTAAATGTAAAATTCGAGGTCGGAACAAACTATCATGGTCTGGTCAGTGAACACACTGCCCCTATCAATGGAACTACTAGGATAGTCAAAGAAGTATTACAAAAAAGGTCTATACATTCACCGTGGCTTCTCCAGCCCCGCAATACCCAACACCTCTCAAGTTCCAAGAACAATTCAAATCTTGCACGCGTCCAGCACTGTCTGTGGCACGACTGAGTACCGTCACCCTGAGTTTGCCCCGACCACTTCCCTCGGCCAAGTCGTATGCCAACAACATCCGGTTCACGTTTTCTTCGTCCAACATGAGGTCGACTTCGCACTGCCATAGTGCCCAGCTCCATTGCCCTTCTTGGTACGTGATCTTGCACTGCTGCCAGGTGGCGCCGCCATCCACGCTCACATCGACCCGTTCGATCGGACAGTCCGAATAGGCATATCCGCACGCCATCAGGGGTAGTTCGTCAGGACTTGAGGATCGAAGCCGTTTGACGTTGGTCACGACCGAGTTGCACGGGAGGTTCTGCATCGAGGGAACTTTGGACCACCAATTTTGCGACTCTGCCACCTTCTTGTTCATCACCTGCACGCGAGACGGTCAGAAGGCATCGCACGTACTGCGCTGTACGCACATGGTCTGGCAATATCTTGTAGTCCTTTTGTTGATAAAAGTTGAGAGATTCCGCTCGGGAGATGGTGATATGATCGACCCATTTGACCCAGCGCATGCCAGAGTAGCCGGGAACGACCACGCGCAACGGGAAACCATGGTCAGGCGTCAAAGGTTCGCCATTCATCTACCGCACATCAGCACAGCACGTTCATCGCGAGTGGCTCGAAAGTACCTCATACGCAAGAAGAACATCGCCGTCCTTACTCATCGCTCGCTCCAGGGGAATCGAACCGCCGTACTGCGCGTCCTGCTCGCACGGCGCCACGTTGGATATGAAGCATGCGTGGAGTCCCTGCCATGATGTGCGGTCGTCCGGAACACCCGCGCGGAGGAGGATGTCACGCAGCGGTGCACCGGCCCAGCGGACGTTGGCAGTGGTCCCTTCAGACCAATTGATTCCTTCTACACTTCTGCCCGTCTTCTCAGCCATTTTGGCACGACGATTGCCAGCGCACTGTGTCCGGTTACGTCAGAGTCAGACGGCCCAGGGAAGGGACGTGGACGTACGACGAGGACAGCGAGGGCCTCTTTTCGCGGCAAGGAATCCCGCACTTGACTGAATGTGAGGTCGAGGGGCTGGATGCCGGCTATTTCACCATCGACCTTGACGGTGTAGTTCTCTGCATCCGGTCGAAGGTCCTTGATGTCGGCTACGGACGAGTCAGGTTCTGGACGTCAAGGCCATAGTTTTGACGTACAGTGGTTACGAGCGTAGACGAGATGGAGAGGTGTTATGGGGTGGCTGGCGAGCTCTGCGAGGGAGGGTGGTTCAGCATTGTAGGGGCTCTTGCCCAGAACGCGTAGATCGGTGACACCCATTGTCAAGGAAGACGAGGCATTCTCGGCGTCGAGCTTTATACGTCAAGGCTGAAACCGAGTTGCGGCCGGCTCATATTGATACGGATGGAACATGTGACAGGCTATGCCAGGGTTCTCGATTACAGTGTACTAGTCATCTAGATAGGTCTATCATCACTCGTCTGCTTCACCTGCGACAATAACGTCGTCTGATAAACGTATCAGCACTCTCGCCTCGTGGTAAGAAAGAAGCCAACGACGTACCAATCTTGAGAACCGCCCGCACAAGCTGCGACAACGGGGTTCAGTCAGGGGACAGGAAGCGCACAGACGACACACCTGTGTGGCGAGCAGATATTGTTGTCGTTTTGAGATCAATGGATCGTACACAAACTGCTCCTTCATATCTACCAGCCGAGTTCGACCTGCCAGTATGAAACTCTGCAGAGGGACGAACCATTTTCATCTTGACCAGTGCAGTCGATTCCCAGGCGGGAGTTCTTCTCGGTCACTTGCCGACTCTTGACCTGAGCGAGGGTCTCAATTGGCGAAAGACCGCTGTTCTCTGCGAGCGCTAGCGGAACCGCATCAAGCGCAGCGGCAAAAGAGCGCATGGCATATTGTTCTATCGAGGGTATCTAGATGCACGTCAATCAAACAAGTTCCTTTGAGTTTGCAGGTGCCAACCTCGTCAGCAGCCTTTGCTACGGCGATGGAACAGCTGATATCGGCGGCACCCCCGCCATAAACCACTCTGTTGTCAACAACGAGGTTTCGGACGGCGCATATAGCATCGTGCAATGCCCGCTTTGCTTCGTCCACAATCTGAAAGCACTGAGTGATGGGGTAGGGCAAGCGACGGATACACTCGTACCATCTTGTTCGATCCACGCACAAAGATGGTGACAGCACGAGTGTTGGCACACTCTTCGATGACAAGCATCTTGTCGCGCGTCGTACCAAAACTGATTTCACGCACGATGCCCGCTCTACCCAATTTCTCGGCTGTGAGTTCCTCGAACCGAGGCACGATGCGGCCATGCGTAGCTATGGCGATCAGCTGAGGGAGGCATTATACACGGACGGTGGGTGTGGATATGCAAGGGACGCTACCTCGATCTCGGGTCCGCCCACCCACCGCACGGCAGGCAGCTCGTTTTGCATCAGCAGATGGTTGGCTTCGTCGTCAAAGCCCCACTGGCATATGACTAGATTAGCGCCCGTGTTCTTCACCAAGTTGATCATGTCCTCGAACTTTTCCTTTTCATAGTCGCGGAGTTTCTTGTACTCGTCGACCGTCGTGATGTCCAGTTTGTGCTTTGTTTTTGGACGCGGCGGTTCAAACGGGCAGGTGAGGATGGCCAGACGGGCGTCTTTGACGGATGAGGGCATTTGGGGATGCGACATGTCCTTGTCGATGAGGACGCCCTTGATGAGGGTGGTGTCTGCGAGAGAGCCGCCGACTTTTCCGTCCACCTTGATGAGGTCAAAGGGAACGTCGCGACGTTCGATATCCGCAACCGTCAGTACTGCATCCACTGCGATCTCCGCAAACTGCCTGATCTCTTTCGAGACGCTGTCGGGGAACGTCAGCCCGGAAGGGATAAGGACGAGGACGCGTACATTTTGCTTCCGAGACTTGTCATCGCCGTTTTGATCAGGTTTTCCTTGTTTTGGGATGAGAACCCGACGCGATCCGAGATGCGGTCGAGTTGTTCGACGGCGACTGCGCATGCCTTGTCGAAGCCATCTGCGATGCGGATGGGATGGATTCCTCTGTCGAGGAGGGCTTCGCTCTGTTCGAGAAGAGCTCCGGCAAGGACTTGGTAGTAACGTTGAACGGTAATGTTTGGATACTCGATGAATTAGTACGTACCAACAACGCCAGTGGTACCATCGCCGATCTCGTCATCCTGGCTCTTTGAAAGCTGAACGAGGAGTTTTGCAATCTGATGTTCGACCTCCATTTGACCGAGAATGGTCGCACCATCATTTGTGACGGTGATGTCACCGTCTGGGGAGATGAGGATTTTGTCGAGACCTGGGATGCGGATGTGAAGTGATCGGGTGCAGACGCGACAGAGGGCGTACCACGCGGACCAAGAGACGTGCGAATGATGTTTGCGACCGTTCTCGCAGCGAGGATGTGAGACTGGACGTGTGAGTGTCAATGGGGTCGATTGTGGTGCGAGTGTGCACACCTTGATGGCGTCTACGCCGTGACTCCTGGTCTTTTTCGATTGTTCTCTGAGGATGATGAATGGCCTTCCATACTAGCAGACGGTGAGCGGGCGTCAGTAGTCGAGGAGGAGGAGAGCGTACTTCGTCTGTCGCGTAGACCGCCTCTGGTTGAGCCATTGGGTGGAGTGTGAGAATGATTGAGGCGCGATATGATGTGTGACGCGTGACTTGGGCAGCGACTTGGAGTTTTGACTTTTTGAACCACGACGCTGACCATGGAACACGAAATTGATGGCTGGATCGAACAGCTCAGCCAGTGCAAACAACTAGCGGAAGTAGACGTAAAGAAGCTATGCGACAAGGTTCGTCGCAGACCCAGACACCCGATCGACGCTGACAGACGGAAAGACGAGGGAGATCCTGATGGAGGAATCCAACGTGCAGCCAGTGCGGTGCCCGGTCACTGTCTGTGGTGACATTCATGGTCAATTCGTGGGTAGTGGCTTGTCGGGTGTGATCTGTGGCTGATGTGGTCGTTTTTGTCGCGTGCATGCAGCACGATCTCTCTGAGCTGTTCCGGATCGGAGGCAACTCGCCGGACACCAACTATCTATTCATGGGGGACTATGTGGACCGTGGTTACTACTCTGTAGAGACGGTGACGCTGCTCGTGGCACTCAAGCTGCGGTATCGGGACCGGGTGACGATTTTGCGGGGCAACCACGAGTCGAGACAGATCACGCAGGTGTATGGGTTTTACGACGAGTGCTTGCGCAAGTATGGCAACGCCAACGTGTGGCGATTTTTTACAGATTTGTTTGACTTTTTGCCGTTGACGGCGCTGATCGACAACCAAGTGAGTGGTCTGGGTTGGGGGACGGCAGGCACGCTGACGAGAACGTTGCTAGATATTCTGTCTTCACGGGGGGCTTTCACCGTCGATCGACACGCTTGACCACGTGCGGTCGATTGACCGGGTGCAAGAGGTGCCACACGAGGGGCCGATGTGTGATCTGCTGTGGTCTGATCCGGACGACCGGTGTGGATGGGGGATTTCTCCGCGTGGCGCAGGGTACACGTTTGGGCAGGATATTTCGGAGGCGTTCAATCACAACAATGGGCTGACACTCGTTGCGCGGGCGCACCAGCTTGTGATGGAGGGTGAGTCGGATGAGCATGGCCAAGGGCGTCGTGCTGACGTGTGGGGCAGGATATAGTTGGGGACAGGACCGGAACGTGGTGACGATATTCAGTGCGCCAAACTACTGCTACCGATGTGGCAACCAGGCAGCGATCATGGAGATTGACGAAAAGCTGTCGTACACATTGTGGGTGGTGTTTTTCTGTGGTGTTGGGTAGGCTGACTGGGGATGTAGCCTTCAATTTGATCCTGCACCGCGGGCGGGGGAGCCACTGGTATCGCGGCGGGTGCCAGACTACTTTTTGGTGTGTATCGTCGCTTTGATTGGGTCATTGCTGACTTGCTTTGCGACAGTGAACGACGAGGGCGTAGATTAGGACTAGTTGTAGTACAAATACGAGACAATAAACTGTGGTCGCCAACTACTCGTTTGAACGCGGATGCGGCATGTCGTTCTCGGGCACACCCCTCGGTCAAGGCAGACGCCTGGATCACCAGACATTCCTCAGTAAACAGCAACCACAACCACAGCCAGCAGACGAACCAGCCCTCGCGCGATACGCCAGAATCAAACGCGACCAGAACCTCCAACCAGAAAAGTGGTCTGTCAAGGACACGTCGGTCAACATCGCAGCCGCGTTCAACCAGGCCGCGTCCGACATGAACCCAAACCAAGCATGGGCTTCCGGTTCTCAGATACCTCGCAGCACCTCCGTCGAGTACGAAAAGGAGACCCACTCCACCTCCGCCCGTCGCTTGGCCCCTCCCCCTTCTCGCCTCACAAACCGTCCTATCTCCAAACAGCCCTCGGGCCTCACCCACGTCTCCGACTCAGAGGCAGAGGACAACCACCGCGCAAAGAGCCCGTTTGACCACGTCCTCGACGTGTCTAAACGCGCAATCAATACTGCCACTTCCTTTTACCTGCGACAACGCTCCGCAGAACCCCCAGACGCCACAAACGGAAAAGAGGCTAGCCTCGACTATGACGATCTCGACCGCGAGTACAACGAGTTGCAGCGACAGCGTTCCCAGGACGACACCACAAGAGCCAACAGGCGCAGTCGCATCTCCCTCGACAACAAGGCATATCGTCCCACCACCTCTGACTTGGACCAGTCAGACGACCAGCTCTCCGACGGCGCAAAGAAACGCAGAAAGAAAATCAAGAAAAAAGACGTCGGTCCCGGCACCTTGACCTCCCTCCCCGTAGCTGGCTACGACAAGCGGAGGAAGAGGAAAAAACCCAAGACCGGCGACGCAGACGCAGACGTCGAGGGTCCAGACGACGACCAGGAGAGCACAGTCGACAGCGAACAGGTCTGCCCTTTTACTCACCTCTTCTCGCCCGTTCTGACCTCTCGTCTACACAGCTCACAGCAAGTCGCGAGTCGTTGCGCACCTCCGTCCCCCCCTCGGCCCGTCCATCTTCTATCCCTCCACCATCCAAATTCCACACCGCCCTCGAAGAAGGCCTGTTCGATCCTCACCCCAGCTTGGAGGTCATCCTCGAGAGCGACGAACCTCCCGAAGTCGACGGCGTCGACCGTCATCGCTCTTTCTCAATCGGCGGCTTCCTCGGCCGTATAGTAAACAGAATCGCGAGGCTCTTCTTCTCCATCCTCGAGTTCATCCTCCACGTCATATCCCTCATATTCCTGACAATCGGGCGCGTCCTCGGATTGACAGTAAATATCGTTGTCCGCAAACCAACCACGCTCGCACGCTCCCTCGACCCTCGATTGTTCACACAGTTCGCCAGGTTCGCTGTCGTAGCCCTCGTCATTTACCTCGCATGGTTCAAGTTTTATGACCCACTCGTCCAACTACTTCCAAATCGTGCCTCTTCGCGCCCGTACATCGTGCCAGAAACACCCATCACCAACCTCGATGAACTCGTTGCGCGCTTGCAGAACATCGAATCTGCCCTTTCTGGTCTTTCCCTAGACCAACAACGAGCCCGCGCTCAGCAGGACCTTGAAGCTCGTGCACACGGTGAGGTTGTGAACAGGATCTATGCTCTCGAAGCGCGCATGCGCGAAGAGGCAAGACGCGTATCTGACGCAGAGACCCACCTCCAAGCCTCGGCAAGCCAGGGCCTCTCCGACGTCAAGAGACAGATCGACGCGCTCCACGCACAACTCGACGCCGTTCCGCGAGGTTCATCTCCACCTCCCTCTCCACCGCCATCAACCGCTGACGACGATGCACGCAAACAATTAAAACTGTTTGAAGATCGTCTGGGCAGCGTTGAAGGGGGAGTCAGAGAAGCACTTGAATTATCGAGGAACGTGGACAAAGACCCAGTACCTTTTGGGCCAGCATGGTGGTCAAAGCTTTCCTCTGCTGTTAGATCTGGCAAGGGCCTTGTCATCAAGTCGGGCGATGGTACGGACATGACCGACCTGATATCCCACCTCGTCGATACCGCCGTCGCGCGGTCCACCACCCGTGATATCATTTCTCGTGCCGACTTTGCCTTGCACTCTGCGGGGGCTCGCCCTATACCAAGTCTTACCTCGCATACGCTCGAGATGCATCCAACCACGTTGCGCGGGACCGTGCTCGGCTGGATGACGGGCCACGGGCGTGAGATGGGTCGGTCGCCGATTACGGCGTTGCACCAGGACATTCACAGCGGACTTTGCTGGCCCATGAGTGGCGACTTTGGTCAGCTTGGCGTCGCGCTCTCTTTCCCTGCCTACATCACCGATATCACGATCGATCATGTTGCACAAGAGGTGGCGTTTGATCTTCGAACGGCGCCTCGGGACATGGAGGTGTGGGGGCTCGTCGAAGGCGAGGAAAACCTCGAAAAAGTCGTGGCCCTTAGAGCAGAGCAAGCTGCCCAGCGTGAAGAAGCTGTGGGAGTCGCGGAAGAATCTGGCTCTCCCTTGCCCGAGGAGCCTGGCGAAGATGACTACCCACCTACGCTTCCTGCGAACCAACCCTTTATTCGCCTGGCTTCCTTCACCTACGACATTGACGCGCCGTCCAACATCCAGACATTCCCAGTGCGCCAAGAGATCCAGGATCTGGGTGTCGATTTTGGCATCGTGGCGCTTGTAATCAAGAATAACTGGGGCAAGAAAGAGTACACATGTCTGTATCGATTCCGCGTCCATGGCGAGCGTCTTGGTGGAATACCGCAACCGATTGTCCCAGAGGATTCGTGACACTATTCATAATATTCACTCTTTCTTCCGTATATTTCTTCTCGTATGCAACTCTCGTTGAAACGTTGCTCCGATTTCTGTTTGCTAGCTTATTCATCTAATGCTACCCTCAATGTACTGATGACCAATGACGACGAATCCAATTTGCTTTGAAGTGATGGTATATCTATTACTCCCTGAAACAAGATCTGCAAACTCTGAGACCGGGGTACACCGATCTAGGAGCACATCTAAGACGATATCAAATGTCTCTATAACGCCTGGCCAGTCACGTCGGCGACAGGAGGTATCAAACCATCCCGAACGCCGACCTTGACGTCCCACTCCTTGATGCCAATTTCGCCACCAAGTTCACGCCACACACGTGTCATGTCTTTCCTCCGGATCTCGGACATGGACAGGAGCGCAGACCAATAAACGTCGTGAGCATATGTAAATGGCGCCGAGCCCAACCAGCTGTCGCTGACAAGTTGATCGGGCTCAAACAGTTTCGCACCCTCTTGGCCCTGGTCCCTCGCTTCGGCAGACCTCCACAGACCAGCCTCGTCCGCGATCGGATTGAATACCATCTTTGACCGCGTCACAGGGTCAATGAACGGATTAATGACCTTGTAAAACGTATGGATAATCCACGGGAGGTGCGTGATGAGCGCTGCGCCGAGACGTTCCGGATAGTGCGTTTGCAAAACGTTGAGCACATGCCGGGAAGTAGCAAAGGAGGGCGACTTGGTAGACTTGTCCGCATAGTCGATCATGAGTGCGATCGTCCTGTGGATTCGTGAGCGACAGAGACATTGTCAACGGTACGACACGTACTCGACGCCGGGGCCCATGAGCTCGATGGCACGCTCCAAGACCCAGAACGTAAAGTGAATCTGTCGTGGACTCTCGTCGGTGTTTTGTTTGCTCGGCCACATGTACAGCGCTGGTCTGCCGTGGACGTCGTACCCGAACACGAACTCTTTGCCAGTAACGGCTTCGGGCTCGACATGTTCTGGGGTGATGAACGTGTACAGCCCGAAATCGCGCCTCCACTTGAGGGTGGCTTCGAGGCGCTTGATGCTCTCAGACACGACGTGTTTCGTCGCGCGTATATAACGCAGGATGCACTCGTACGACTAGAGCACGCATCAAGAGAGAAAGAATGGGAAATGGGAAAAGAGACGAACGAGCCACATGCGCTCCTCTTCCATCAACGTGGCCTTTTCCGTGTCGACGCCGGGGAGGACATATTCCGGGCTGGAAAAGTGTGCGAGGACGTTGTCATATTCTGCTTGCTCCTTCTCGTTCAGCTCCTGTGGCGGGTCGACGTTGGGATGAGCTGGTACGGGGAGCGGCACAGACATGGCGGTTAGAAAATCTGGTTCCGAGTAAGCCTAGCTACTTTGCTTACTAACCCGACGTTGAACCGACGTGATCTTTGTCAGACCAGACACAAAGCAATGACATCATTTTTTCCCCTAGATAAATGTCGAACGCATGCACACCGCTTTCCCTCACACCATCACGATGAAGCTCGATTTGGATTACACCGTGTACAAGGGAAACCCGTCTGGAAGGATCGTCAAATCCACGGGGCACAAGGACAACCTCGCTCCCGACGAAGTCCTCCTCAAGATCACCCACGCAGGATTGTGCGGCACCGACGAGCACTACAAGACCGTCGACATGGTCCTTGGTCACGAAGGCGTAGGGATCGTCCAGAAAGTCGGCGCGCAAGTAAGCACGTTCAAAGTGTACGTATTCTTTTCGTCCAGGAGGAGTAGCCAAACTCACCTAGTCAGTGGCGACCGCGCCGGCTGGGGGTACCTCCACAACTGTTGCATGCACTGTGACCAGTGCTTGAGCGGGAACGAGATATTCTGTGCTCAGCGCGCCATGTATAGTGAGGCTGACCTGGACCAGGGCGCGTTTGGTTCGCATGCTATCTGGAAGGCTGCCTTCATCTTCCATGTACCCGAACCAATGTCTTCTGCTGCGGCAGCCCCTCTCATGTGCGCTGGATCTACTGTGTTCCATCCGTTGCACACGTACGTTCGACCTACTGACCGTGTCGGTGTCGTGGGGGTCGGCGGCCTTGGACACCTCGCTATTCAGTTTGCTTCCAAGATGGGATGCGAAGTCGTCGTCTTTTCTGGAACAGACAGTAAAAAGGAAGAAGCAATGAAGTTGGGTGCCACCGAGTTCTATGCGACAAAGGGCGCGAGCAAGCTTGAAATCAGACACCGTGTCAATCATCTGGTCATTACGACCTCGTCGCTTCCCGATTGGAACTTGTAGGTTGTGCGCCGTTTTCGAGAGCAGTGCTGACCTGCTGGATAGGCTGCTGCCGGTAATGGAGCCAAGAGGGATTATTTTCCCCTTGACTGCGTCACTGAAGGATCTTGTTTTACCAGCCGTTAAAATCTTGAGCGGTGGCATCCGCGTCCAGGGGAGCTTGCCGTGCTCGCGAGGGCTACACATCAAGATGCTCAACTTCGCGGCGCTGCACGGCATCCAACCAATTATCGAGGAGTTCCCGATGAGCGTGGAGGGGATCGAGGACGCGATGGCTCGGCTCGAACAGGGAAAGATTAGATATCGCGCAGTGATCGTCGCTTGAGAACTTGAAGTCGTCGAATCGTATTGTATTTGTATTTTTTGGTAGTGTCCTGATTTGGCAGCGAATGTATGACGTCAGAGGATATTTGCGGGGAAAGTCGTCGGTCGGACTCGAATTTAACCTAGTCGACTCGCCATGTTGTCCTTCAGACCAGTCGCTGCCCACTTCAGAGCCTTCCCAGCCCTATCCACCTCGAGTCGCCGTCCGATGTGAGCTCTCGCTTTCCCCCTGTCTTCACCATCTCATATCCCCTGAACCAGTACGACCCGCGAAGTCCCTGTTTCTTTTTTTTTCATTCATGGGTTACTAACTTCATCGGTCATCAGCATGACAAAAGGAAGCGACCCTCCCTCATCGACAACGCCCCTGGGTGGAACGAGGACCTCGCCACAACCTCGGAGGCCTTTGTAAAGGTATGCCATACCTCCCCCGTCAGAGCTTTCTCCTTCACCCGTGCCAGGCGGACCAAGAGACAACAACCATCGATAAGATGAAGGAAAAGACGGTCAACTACGTTCAGTCGCACCACCACGACCCCGAGACCGAACAAACCCACGCAACCTATGCCCGCGAGGAAATCGGCGGCCCGCTGGGCAATGCGGGTGTTGGGGAATTCGAGGGCATGGTGGGAAAGGACGATCTCGGACCGGACGACACGCAAATCGAGTCCAATGGTCGGGTTGTTACGAGGCGTGTAGTCCGCGAAAAGACGACCGTTCACGAGGACGGGTCTGGCCCGGCCCATGCGAACGTGAGTCACGGTCACTCTGACTCGGCATATTCCTTATCTCGCGACTAGAATTCGGTTTGAAATTCAAGTGTTCTCAGGTCACCCCTAAAAGTCAACTCCACAGAAAGACAGAAAAACACTTGATTCCGCACCTCCGCGTAAAATAACAAATTGTACATCACTAGCATACAAGGATGGTACAAGCCAGATGGCCAAATCCAACGCATGAGTTCATTCAGATTTCGCGTCCCCAATAGTCTCCCCTGGCACGACAACGGGTCCGACACCGAATGCACCAAACCCAGGCAGTGACTCAGGATCTGCACCGGTCTCGCTTGGAGGAAGCTCCACGGGCCCAAGTCCGGAACCGGGGAATATCACAGGCCCGGGTCCAAAGTTGCCACCAAACGGCCCAAAGTTTGGCGGAATCTGTAGCGGTTCAGGCCCAAGTTCAACCTTGGACGATGATTTGTCCACGACTTTGTCCTTGGGAACGGAGGCATGGGGAATGGTAGCATGATAAACGGACTCGGCAACTACTTGGTTGACCGAGGTCACCCTCCTTGGGTCGAAATAGCCCCGAATGGGAGAATTAGGGTGTGGGTTCTTCTCTGTGGGTTCAATGCTGCATTGCAAATCTAGTCAGCATCTGCGATGCGTGGAGATGGATTTCTTACACCAGATTGAGCGAAGAAGACACCCTGCTTTCTGAAGGAGCACCGAGAATGAGGAATTTAGAGTCGGACAGCGCTGTATAGAAAATTCCGACCAATCCAGACTATGAAGTGCATTTCAGCGAGTTGACCCGACGCTACAACCAAGTAAACATACGAGCTGCCCCATGTCACCCACTTGGACTTCGGTTTGGCCTTCGATATTGACAATCGTACCGCTGTCTTTGGGGTCTGCAGCACTCTGTTCGAGGAGCTGTTTCTTGTATTCGTCACGAGAGATGAGCTTTCCGTTGAGGGTGATGGTGCAGTTTGCAGCAAAAGTGGCGTCAAAGGCAGCATCGAAATCATGCTGTGTCTTCGACTTCAAGAGGTACGTTAAATGGGACGCCGCCCAGGCGGAGAGGGGAGGAAGGACAATGTTCACGGCCATGAGTGGTTCGGTGGAGCGATGAGGGTGAATAATCGAACGTCATCTGGGGGAACGGCTTATATGCTGCAAAGCGCAATCAGTGGCAATGCTTCGCCCATCTTGTTGGCGTGTGCTGTTTCAGCATTACAATAAAATTCCGCCACTGGGCCGCAGCAAACTCGCAAAGCACAGCATCTTGACTTTTAGGCAAATCGTGAGATCACAGCCAGCGCTGCAGCGTAGCCGATTAAAGATTGGACTATCATTTGCCTGTACAAGAAGTGTTATTCGTACCAAGTTGACGATCGCAGTTGAGCAAGGACCGACCTTTGACGCAGCGAGTCCAGAAGCAGGAAGTACTGAGCTCGGCAAGTCGGCAACTGAATTATTTCAGACCCAGCTAAATAAACCCCGATATATATTACTGATTGGCAGATCAAGGGGCGTGGCCACTGTAGCAAGCCGAGAGTAGGACACGACCATGAGATTCGTCGGCCACATACACACATGACTCTTTGGCCCAAGTCAAGACTCTGCCCGCGGTGACCAAGGGAAAAGTTGGTCATTCCGATCAGACTTAATTTTTTAAAACTCCGCATGACATATGATCGATCAGTGATAATCCAAAACACCTTCTATGTTCTGTTTACATAAACCATATGTGTTTTCCATGCGAGCCTGCAAGAGTTCAAGATATCAAGGCATGCATGTCGTGGCAAGCTGACCAGAACCATCCCCGATGTCTCTCCCAAATGACTTGGCCGCGCTCGTCGGTTTCGCTTGCGAAGCAGTCCTCTGGGGTACTTGGTGCACACACCCTCGCCTCCTCATTCTCACTCACGATCCCTTCTAGGCGTAAACGCGACCCTCTTCTTCCTATCGCTGATCATCCTTGGGGATCGTCGCTTCAGTGGTACCTTCAATAATCCCGTCGTCTACCTCAACTGCCTCATCTTCTCCTGTTGCACCACCCACTTTGCTCTCGAGTTTTACCATTACTTCACAACTCTGGCAAGTCTCTGGTTCTTCACCCGCGACATATCCATTTACCCACTTGTCTAGAGTACCACCGGTGTCACCGGCTATGCCAACGAAACCAGTCAGCTCATGGCGGCAGACTTTTTGATATCCGTCACTGATCTCCTGGGTGATTTCGTCCTCATATATCGCTGCTGGATGCTATGGGGGAAAAACTATTATGTTATTATACTCCCACTCCTCGCTTCTGTCAGCGGTTTTAGTAGGTTTCCTCTTCATCCAAAGGTTTATCCACTCACTTCCGATCCCTAGTCTGTATCATTTTCGTCCTCGTCCTTCTCATCAACATCAACCCTACCTCGCCCACCCCACCTGCAGATTTGGTTCCTCTTGGTCTCGCCGCATACATCCTTCCCCTTTGTACAAATATCATCGTCACCTGTCTCATCGTTTACCGCATCTGGACCAACTCCCGCACTATCTCTAACTCTCCACTCCAGGTCGGCAAAGGCGCCACACACCATGCAATGATGCTTATCATCGAGAGCGGCGCCCTCTACCTACTCTTCCAGTTTGTCTTTGTCGTGTTGTTTGCCATCCCCAACTCTGCAGAGGCCATCCTCGCTGTCATGGCCGTGCAAATATATGTAAGTTGGCACATCTGGTTCCAGATGTATCTGAATTTATCCCGGTATTGTCGTAGGGCATCGCTCCGACGCTCATCATCATACGTGTTGGCCTTGGCATCTCATCCGAAAACACCACCGCAGGAGTCGAGTCCACACGGATTAACTGGGTTGCGCGTCGTGCAGAACATGCTGGCACCTCTGTAACTGACGTTCTTGGCACCAACACCGACTTGGAAGGAATCAGAGAGTCGGACCTTCCAAAATTAGGAAAACGTGAACAAGAAAAAGAACTCGACCCCTTCGACTTTGGACCCACCCGTAGGGTAGAGGGCATTCCCAGTGCTGTTTAGACAGTCGCTATGATGCTGCAAAGAATACGGTGCGAAGCAAGGGTGTCCTACTAGTTCGTGGTGTACATACAAGCGTTTCGGGCGGCCAAAGGAAAAGTGGGCTGCGCAAAAGTCCTAGTTCGAGTTCGAGTGCAATGGCGGGTCCAACGAAAAGCGCATGCTCAAAGCCTGCGAGTGGTATCTCAACTGGCAGTTCGGAGGGAGAGTCATCTCTTAATCAAGCTTCAAGAAACCCGTTAGTTCGCGCAGCAATCCGGTGCGATCCCATGGACGAACTCCATTGCGGATGCTTGGCAAGCGTTCCTTGCCGGTATGGTGGACAGGGTCAAAGCAACGTTGAGGATTGTCACGGCGACCAGCGCACTGAACATGGCACTGGATGATCGATAATCAATGGAAAGGGTAGAAGCCTTGGCCATGGACACCAAAACCAAGCCCATTATAAAGTTGGAGGTTCTATTTGAGATAGCATCTCCCAATGGACATAATTCGCCATGTGTACGCCTGAACTGCGGCCCGATAGCGAGGGACAACAAGCTGGCTTGGAAATCAGCAGAGCTTTCCTTGGAACTACTCCCTCGCAGATGGGTCGGCTATCAAGCTCCTCCGCTCCAGTGTCTCCGTAAATACCCCCAGGCCCTGTAAAGGGTGTTGACGCGTGGTGCGCTGCCAAGGATTGGTGCTCGCCTACAAATGGTTCAAAAAAGCGCAGTTGTGACTAGCCTACACATCATATTCGCCTCCGGAGTAAACAGAACTTACCACAGATCATAGACGGCGCATAGCACTTGTACGTATGCATCGCGAGTAGGTGAGTATCAACAATTGCACTGCTCATAGTTAGCAGGGAGATGAAGAGATCGAAGGCACTACCCTCACTTCCATGGAGGTGCCTCGCCAAAGCACGCTATTTCCGCAGTGGACTGGCGTGGCAGTGATTGTACCGTTGTTCATCAGCGCTGCGTCTCCATGCAGCAACTACAGCTTGCTTCTAGCATCAAACAGTCTCAATTTTGCTGACAACCTGCCGTACAACGGACCTTGATGATGATTTGGTGGATACTCCGGACCGTTGGTTGTTGTATCTACATGGGTGGCTGTAACTTGTCACTGCACCACGGTTCATGAGGGCGGGCTGGGATGCCAAGTGACGAAAAGTAGCAGTGAGACATCGTCGGACAAGGCCACGGTGTCGCTGGTGTGATCCGTGGGTGTGGTGGATGGGCCGAAAGGAGCGAGCGGGCTGCACTGGACAGGAGGGAAGCTCCACTTCTCACGCAGTTCAGACTAACTCACTTTTCGGCTACTATTGCGTATGCCAACAACTTTCGTCTCGGTCGGCACAGCGAATTAAACCATCTCTCTTTTTCAGAATCCACGGAAATCTCGCGCGGCTCCATGAAGAAGTATTACGCTGCTGTCAGACTGAACACTAACGCGTTTATTGTATCCGGACCCCCCTCAACCTATACCATTTCAGGTGATGGCACAAGTAAATTACGCTTACTGCACGGAAAAATAGCACTCTAGTGGGCGGTGCAATGCCTCAGTTGGGACAAGAGCCAGTAGCCCGCTGGCACGACGGACACGGCCTTGGGACTCCGATGCGCGTAATATAAAACGTGCGGGATACGAGCTATGGGCTTCACAACCGTTCTCGACACCCCAAGCATGCTTCTTTTCACACCTGCCTCGATCCTCTCGTTTCTTGCATTGACTTTGTCCGTTGCTGATGGCATAGGTTGGTCATTCTGTCGAACGGGTTGCAACTCGTCGCTGACAATCACGTCAGTGATAATTCAGGAGAATCCCAGTACGTACAATGTCTCGAATTGCGAGTAAAGTCGTAGCTCATCGCCGATGATACTGTAGCCTCGACGACTCAGAATCTTAGTAAGTATAGTTTCTTGGATCGTGGTAACTAGTAGCTGATGATCATGATAGTTCGGGGTAAGCGCAGTTTTACTTGAATTGTATAAGGTCATTATCGCCGCCTCCAGTTCCTGAAACCTTTATAAGGCGAGCTGCTGATGAAGGTCAGTAGTGTGTAACCACACATTCAAGCATCCGTCTCAGATGTCTTCAGGGTATCAAACGTTAACCACTCCGAAACATGGCCCAACCCCTCCGCCACACCAACCAATCAACTAACGAGAAGTGCCCATGTATTTTTCCCGAAAGTGGCTGTTCTCTATGGTTTCTATGAACTGTTTGTCTTCGTAGCTTTCTGTGTGTTTCTGACTTTTGGTGTTGCATGCCAGTTATGTATCTATAGCCGTTTTGTGGTACTTTTCGCTACACCTATAATATGTGATGGGTCCTTACATAAAAATCGAAAAGCGCTACGATTAGAGGCGACTTTGAACGAGAGATTTGCCCGCGTCACGCCGAGTTGTCACGCGGGTGATGACATGGTTTGGTTTCGGTAGATTTGACCGGCATAACTAAGTGTGACACTTGTGTGACTGCCGAGGACACGAACTTTGGCTGAAAGTAGCGAATGCTGGTTGGACGTTAACAGCTACCACTCGCGAACCCGATGAACCAAATTCGCGACGTCCACTAAAGCTTACCATTTCCTATCGTCCCAATACCACCAGAATTCAAGTATTCACCTCTGGACGTCTGTGGACACATGATTAGCCAGGTCGTAATTTGTTCGCTGTATCTTTTGCCGGCGGTTCTTGCACAGTACATCCCAACTCCGAGGTGAGCGTACTCACTGAGCCCTACTGTATGGGTGGCACTCATCCGACATAGATGGGCACAGGCATTTGCCCTGTTGGAGAACACGCTCTACGTTCACGGCGGACTGAGCGACCCATTTAACTCATACTCGTACACTTCTGCACCAGAAATATCCGACTTGTTAGTCCTCGATCTCTCCGCATCCTTCGATGCGACGTTTCCCCCGTGGCAACTTTTTTCCAATGACTCGTTCCCTTCCCTCGCCTGGCACACATTGTCCGCGTTCGGCGTCACCGAAATTTTACTCTTTGGGGGTCAACCAGACCCTAACTCTTTGACAGTTCTTACGGGCCTCAACGACTCGTCGGGTCTGCTCTTGACCTCTAGCGGGTCCGGTCCATTTTTCCTCATGGAACCGCAGAATTGGGCGAATGAACCCATACGTAGGGTTCGTCATTCCTCATCCTATACGGGCGACAAGGTGTGGATCATTGGTGGTGAGAAGGCGGATGGTTCTGGCAATGCATTCAGTGACCACTATTCCTTCAGCCCATCTGGTCCAGAATTCATCCAGTTGCCTTTTTCGAGTGATGCACCACCCGATATTTTTGGCCACGCCTCGCTCGTGCTACCAGATGGACGCCTTCTGGTGCTTGGGGGGTACTGCGCGTCGTGCTCGGGTTTGGTACCCATGAATACGATATGGTGTTTGGACACCACACGAGATTATCCTGTCTGGGAGAAGCTCTCCGTCTCAAATCAGTCATTGCCGAGTCCTCGCCGTAACTTCGCGGCTGTCGTCCTTTCCAATGGCCAAGTTCTTATCCATGGAGGCGGCGATTCACAGCTCCAGGAGACGTTCAGTGATGGTTGGATGTTGGACACAGGCCAGAACCCTATGGCCTGGGATACTGTTGCTGCGCTTGAACAGCTGGGCCAACGGAAAGACCACCTTGCGGTCCAAGCGGGTGGTTATGTGCTGTTCTGCTTTGGTAAGTCTCCCTACTTGCATGAGCTGGGTGATGATTGCTCATATCATTCATTTTAGGATACCGTTCCTCTTCCCCCGCACCAGCATCCTTATTTGTATATGATCCAGCAGAGTCCTTGATGGTTCCGTCCTACGTCGCGCCTTCTCCTGGCTGGACTCCTACTATCAATTCATTGACGGGTCCGACACGGACCGGTTTAAGCCCCAATTCTAATGGAGCGATGAGCGCTCTTCTTGGTGGCACGCCGAGTGCTTCGTCGCACTCATCTGGCTCTTTGGATTCAGGCGACCCAGGCGACCGTATCGTTGCGATCGCACTCGGGGCAACATTTGGAATACTTGGGCTTGTCGCAGTTGGCTTCATAGCGATATTCTGTAGGAAGCGAATGCGCACTCCTGACAGGACCACAACCGGGAGATTTTTCCCGCTTACTGATGGTGACCCCGAGTTCTCCTCGTCAGAGGAAACGGTTGGGGGCGCTGCGCAGGAAGCAGCTCACCTTGAGCTTCAAGCCAATGAAAGGGTCGCGGGTGTTGCGGTAGCAGATATCCTTGCACACCTCGGGATCAACAGATTTCGTTCTAGGACCCGTCAACCCCGGAGGGACATGTTTGCGGACGAGGACACCAGATCGTTTGGCCACTCGAGTACCGTGCAAAGACAAGACAGTGAGAGGGCAAGCGTTTGGTCCCTCCGCTCTGTGGGCGCATTGGTACGCGGCGTGATTGGCCGCGAGCCTAGCGGTTCTGGGGTAAATCAAGGGGATCGCGAGTGGAAGAAGATCGATCATCTCCGTGAAGAACACCAGGAAGGTTTAATTCGTCAAGGAAGTCTTCGCAGCAATTATTCTTCGCATCCGACAAGTCGGAGAGACAGAAGTTTCTGGTCTTATACAGATCCCTTTGATGACCCTATCCGAGACGATGAATATGATGATCTCCATCTATACCCTGGGATTCCCGAGAAGGACGCAGATTATGGCCTTTCTGTTCTAAAAAGTGATGAAACTGACGATTCTGAATGGACCGCCCTTGGCCCCCGAGATTCCGCTTGGCCCTTCTCTGTACGCTCGCGTATGCTCACTCCCCTCACAGAAGCCTCCCAGGTATCTCTCTTGGACCCTTCTAATTCGCATCCGTCTCTGCAAGAGCCTTCGCACGGACGAATAACTCATGAGGACTGTCCCGCGCTTTCCCCACCAACTAGTATCTCCCTAACATCCACCAGTCTTCCTACTTCATGCTCCTCTGACCTGCAACCCCTCACATCTGTTCCTCAGTATTCGACTATCTCGGGGTCTATATTGTCGTACTCACCGTCCATAGCTCGTCGTGATAGTTGGTGGTCTCGTCTAACGAAACCTTCACTGCTTGACCGTCGCACTTCGATCACATCACCCAAGCTATTGGATTTCAGAGACCCAACACCCGCCCCTCCGATCATCACCGCTGTCAACCTAGAGAAAAGAAGTAGATCATCGCCTACTTGTACGAGTTCCAATGATGCACCACTCGTTGAACACCGTAGATCCCTGGCTTCCGCCCACAGCGGGCGCACGGCTAATACCGACTCCGCGGAGCATCTAGTAGCCAACTATGACGTGGTTCAGCGTCTCGCATCTGACGGATCGAGTTTCCGGCGTGCACCGTCGCTGGGTTCTGCGGAAATAACCGAGCAAGAGATGCTCGCTGCTGATAACCCTGCGGATTCCGATACCTCTCCGTCGAGCGTTATTTCGACGCCATCTCCAGCTGACTCTGGTTTATATATGAACGCAGATGTTACCTCTGAGCACCCAGTGTCGCCGAAATCGAATCCTACATCACCACGGGGTGGAGCCACGGTGCCCAGCAGGCCGTCTCAAAAATTGGATACACAGCAGGACCCGACCCCGTCCGGGGCACGACCGACAATACAATATGGGGTGGTTCCGCATGCCTCGCTATTTATCGCCAACCCCGATGTTGGGTATATTCCATGACGTATCGTTTTTTCATTGCTAGAATGCGGATTTACCCGGTATTTCAACTTCTTGATTGTGGTACGATACCGTGTTGTAGGGTACGACACGACGGTCTGTATTCTGTTGCTTCCTATGGGACTTGTTACATCTATACCATGTAGCTTTCAAAGTATTCATACTATGACCCACGTAAATCGAGGTGGCTTCGTGATTCGGTCGTTCCTTTGTGCAATTCCGTGCACAGAACAGAGACTGCTTGACCTCATTCCAGACGAAACAAGGAGTGGTCAGATCACAAGATTGCATTGCTCTGGCAACTGAGATCCAACTACAGAGTTCAGGAAGCAGCACGACAAAGTTATCATCAGGCCACCGCCGGACACCTTAGTTGCCGGGTCCGCCGCACCCAAAGGACCGTCCGGACAGTTCAATCATGAATCCCCACTACGAGTTCTACCGCGAAGCCTACCTGCGGAGATGAGCGGTTACTAGATGTAGTACTCCGTTACAAAGACGGAGATCGGTCCGTTCCAAATCGAGAAGAAAAATTTATTCGATTCTGTCCTCCCAAGTGAGGTGTCGTATCGAATGATATGTATGAAACACAAAAGGGTTCGCGATGATTACGACCTGGAAACTAGCGCCAAGTCAACATCCTCACAGGAACGACCTATCAAGGGCACCATAATACTTACCTAGATGGATAAATGAGGTTCTGGAAACAGCGGAGATCTCCCTGTTCCGTAGAAGATGCAAGTGCCGCTTCGATAAGATTTTTCAAGACCGTCCTAAACAATCAGCAGTAGCCGACGCTAACCGACGACCAGGACTATTCAGAACCGCAAAGTGCATTTTTGTTCCGGCAGTCAAGTCGTAACCGTAAATCATAATGATGAAGAGGGACTCGCACGAAAAAATGATTTGATGGCATAAACCCCGGGGTGCTAAGAATGGTTTTTTCGCACTGAACCAGTGAGGAAAACAACATGGCGGACGATATGGGGACCTACATATGGCACTCTATCGGCAGAACTCGACACGTCTACCCGGACTCGGCATCAGAAGAGTCGGTAGACATTAAACGACCACATTGCCGTTGGCTGCCATGCCGTTGCGAACCGTGTGACGCTACAAGTTTGTCCATTTCAGTGTGCTTCTAGCCGGTTGGCTGCGGTTGGCGTGGAACTTTTGGGACGCCATCAGTCAGGTTAATGCATCTAAAAGTAGAAGGTTGTCAGGAATGTGCAAGTCTCCGAAAAAAAGGGGCGCTTAAGTTCCGAAATAAAGACGGGACACTTACAAATCCAGGGTTCGACATGTCGTGCCGCATCAGACCATGAGGATGATGGTCACCGCTTCGATGGCATGTCAGCCCCCGTGTCACCAGAGCCAGTACTGCGATATCCGTTGTGCTGAGCAGACGTCGAAGTCCCAGGTCGATGCACGACGGCAATGGGGGGCGAGCAACGATTATGATGTAACGAGGAGAGGAGCCCAAGAATGCAAGGCACGTATACGGACGCATCAACGTGCACGGCCGTCTGCAGTGGGGGGCCTCGGCTGTTTCAGAGTCTAGGCGTTCACAGGGTTACTCTCTTGTTACTTACCTAGAGTGTACTAGACCAGCAGCATGAGACACCCTGATCGGCATTCAGTAAGGCAACGTACCTTGAGGAACCACGTCACTGGCGGGTGTGAAGTTGCTGATAGAGTAAATAGATCTGAGTAAAACGGTACCAGGTATGTTGTGGCTCGGAAAAAAAATTAGGTAGAAAAAACACCCGCAGCTCGATCTTTTAGCAGTACGACCCAACAAGGTTCAATTGTGGCCTCCGATAGTTACCTAACGGATGGCGCGATGCTGTATTCATTGATGGATTCCTCTTGGCCCGACTAACTTGCAAGATGGATAGTGGGAATGGGCTGTGCCATGCGTCGGTGAGATTCAGGTGCTCCAGAGAACTACTGGCCACCATATCGTCCAGCACGAGATAACATTTCCATACTTGGCAAGTGGCCTGATTAGGAAAGATGCGAGGTCCTCGAACACCCTTTTGGCACAGACGCTCCGTTATCTGCCTCGTGTGGGAGATGGGCTTGTGACTGTGCCCTGCTGCCAACTCCACCTTGCTCAGGACCATGAACCAAAGGCACTCTGCACACGATGTCACCGGCGATTCGACTGCGGCGGGTTGCCTTGTATTTACATGTGCTTGCTTGCCTACTCTTACAGTGCGAGCCTCGTCTACTCCTTGAGTTCTTGGAGCAGCTTCTTGAGCTCCGGGTCCTCGGACTTCATATTTTCGAGGTCCTGTTATAGGTCTCGGCAAGTGATTCTGAATGATGTGATGAAATCATCTTACCCCGACAAGCAACGCGACATATTTCTTCTGAGCGTCTTCTTTGGTTGTGCCCTTGACATCGTTCCAGGCATCCCTACGGTGACGTGTGAAAATGAGCGTGGCCTGGGATGAGATGAAAGAGGGCGCCTTGACCATTTAGCTTTTCCGACAAAGTCCAGCATGCCAGGCCTCGCGATGTTCACATCACCTTCGGTTGCTGAATGCGGTGGTTCGAGCGGTTTCCGCATCGACCGTTCCAAGGCACGCACCTTGCTTGTAGTATGCGTAGTACTGGCACGATCGCCTCAGCCGATGGACGATCTCGACGAGAATAAATGCGCTCACCTTGAGCTTGGTGTCCTGACCAGGCTGGTACGGACCGTCCTTGGGGAGACCCTGGACATACTTGGTGGCCTTGTCAAACTTTTCCTGCACGGTCAATGGCATGATTGTGGTGGTAGTCGTTGGAGAGGACAACTGGGCGGTCGGGGTTTATCTGATTGCTATGATCACTTCTCGATTAGGAATGTCAATTGTCTTTTTGCTACACAAGAGTTGTCTCAGTCCTCGCGTACGACGTACTACGACATCGTCCTCGAGATTGGGATGTGTGACAAGTCACATCTGTGACATAGCGTGTCGGTTGGCAACGCGAGCGCTCATACCGCCGAACACTCAACCAGACGTCAGCTCGTCCTTCCGCGTTTGACCATGTCGCCCTCAGCGGCAGCACCGCCTTCGCCACAAGAGATACAGAGGAAACTTTCCGTACACTCGACTGCCAAGCCCAAGAAGGTATCGTACCAGCCATGCCCTCTCTACCTTGTTCTGATCTAGGGAATCGCAGAGCCCATCGGTCGCACAGGCACATGTGTCTGGCACAGAATCCGATTCGGATTCCGTCGTCTCACCAGATATTGCGTCTCCCACACATTCACAATCCGTGGGTTCCACGGGAGCGCTGCTGTCCGGCAGCAGCTCGCAACCTCCCCTCTCCTCGATCGCCGAGCGTGCTTCAGGGAGCGGCGAGGAGTCTGAAGAAGACGATGAGGAAGAGGAGAGGCCGTGGAAGACGGCGGACAAGTCTCAGTGCATGCAAGACTCTGTGAACGAGGGGGTTATCAAGTCTGGCTATCTCTGGAAGAAGGGGGAGCGGCGCAAGGTCGGTGTGTCGCGAGGACTCTATTGTTTCGGATTTCCTAATGTGGATGTCTATGGTAGACGTGGAAGAAGAGATGGTTTGTGCTACGACCGGCACATCTGGCATACTACAAGACCTCTGCAGAGTACCAGCTCCTTCGGCTACTCAATCTGACCGAAGTTCACTCGTGCACGCAAGTTGCATTGAAGAAGCATTTATACACATTTGGGGTGGTTACGTCTGTCAGGACGTTTTACCTTGAAGCGGAGAGCCCCGAGGACGTGCGGGGATGGGTAGCGGCGATTCAGGACGCACGGGAGACGCTCATGATGACGTCGACGCAAACGTCGCTGACGACGCCGGTAGCAATAGCGGAAGCAGCACCTGCGATACTGAGTCGCAGTATGACTATCACACCGCCTCCGAGGCGACCGATGCACGCGCAGAACATCACGTCTTCGGACTCGGAGGAGGTTTCGCCGAGCGCTCAACGGACGTACTCGGGGTCTTACCAGAATCAAGGGACGATCACCAGTTCACCTACGCGAGCAGCAGGGACTCTGAGGGATGGGATTGCCGATGTAGTCGTTTCGGGATACCTGATGAAATGTGGATCGAAACGACATAACTGGCGCAAGCGATGGTTCGTGCTGTACGGAGAGAAGTTGGTGTATTCTGGGAGTCACATGGTAGGACGGTGTCGAGCGATGTGGTGGTGGCATTGCTAAGATGTTGGCAGGACACGAAACCGCACCGACAATTTTCGGTGAGCGAGATCGTGGACGCATTCGAATTCGACATGCAGACACACAAGCACGGAGGGGTCGTTCCGCCTCCAGCCACGAGTGGACCGGGGTCGACGGGGCCAGTGGATAACCGGAAGCCGTATACGTTCAAGATAGTGACGACGAAGCGGACGCTGGTACTGTGCGCTCCGAGCGAAGAAGAGGAGATCAAATGGCTGAGTGCGGTGCGTGCGTTGATAGGGAGACGAACGGGGGTCGTACCTGAGGGAGGCAGCAAGCACAAGGTCAGGAACCTGAGTGTTAGCGGACCCACGGTGGATGGGCAGGGTAGAGAATGACGGCATCATGTACGGCGTTGCTCGAGACGAGTACCTTTTTTTTTCTGATCCCACGTCAAGTCAGGGGGGCTGCCGAATCGGTGGATGTGAGAGCGCGTGCTTGGGTATGTTTGATGAACTTTGTCAATGTGGCGTAGTGCGACAAGCGCGGAAGTGGTCGATGTCCCATTTCAGACATAGTGGCCGTCTCCGGGGTCGATGCCCGGTAACGAGACTGAATGCCGACCTGGTGTGTGGTGGTGGGATCTGCGATGTCCTGAAAAGGGAGAATAGCCGCGCGTGACCGGACGGGACCATTCCTGCCGTGAAGACGAGGACCCCGAGAGAGGGTCGTGTTGATGCTGGGCCAGTTGGGTGCTCGACCTCTGTTACTTATACCTTGGCCCTTATGCCTGCACCGCGTCGCGTCCCCTTCTCTCCCCCTCCCCCATCATGCCCCCCACTCCAAAGTCTCCACAGCAGAGGAGACCAGGCCCGCCAAAAACAAAAGGCGCCGTCCGCGCCAAGTCGGGCTGCTACACCTGCAGAATTCGTCGCAAGGTCCCCTTCTTCGCCTCTTCACCTTCACATCCCTCACCCCCTTCCATCAGAAATGCGACGAACAGATGAACGCCGACGGAAGCTGCTCCACTTGCGTTCGTCTCCGTCTCCAGTGTCTCGGCTTCGGTGCCAAACGTCCAGAGTGGCTGCGGGTATGTCCCCTTACCCTCTTCCCCACACATCCATCTCACATCCCTCAGGAGAACCGCAACGTCCTCGACCTACGAGAAAAGATAAAGACCTTTCTCGCCTCCCAGGGCATGATCAAGGGCCACTCTGGCTCTGCACCCCGCGCTGCCGAACAGGAACAGCAGATACTCGCCCTCTCTGCCGATTACGTATCTCCCACCAACAGTCCGCAGACACCGACCCTCTCCATATCCTCCACCAACGACGACCGTCCATCCTCGTATCCACTTCGTACAGACCGCTATCCCGATGATCGTAAGATCCCCCGTGTCTCTTCCGTCTCCGCAACTCATCCATCCCCCTCAGGTCTACCCGTCATGCACGAGTTGAGCCCCGATTCTCCTCTGGAACGAAGTGAATACTCCGAAGTCACCCTTCCTGCTGTCTCGTATTCTTCGCCTCCTGTTAACAATAGCTTAGATTCATGTAAGACCTCGTATCGTTACTAAGTATTTGTATGTATAATAGTGCTCAATGCCCTCCTTGCAGGGCAAAACCATTCGTTCGCTCTCCAACGCCCTCATATCAGCGGCTTTTCAAGATGGTATACCACCCCCCTTCACGACGACGAAGACCTGGATGTCGTCTCCTCCGGCTACTTGTTGACCCCCGCCCCTGCCATCGATCAATTCACCTGGCCCATGTTAGACGATCGTCAAAATGCCTCCCTCGACTACTATATGAAACATGTCCTTCGCATGCAATACGTTCATGCCAGCGATTCCCTCGACTCTATCATCTGGAGGTTGATCCACACCAGCGACAACGCCCGTCAGGCTGCCTGCCTCCTCTCAGACCTCCATCGCAAGAGCACCCAGAGAGACAGTTTCTCCATCATCGAGCCAGAAGACGTAGAGGCTCTGCGCCGCATCCAGTTGGTCCCCTTCAAGAGCCCCTTGACAGAGGGCGACGCCCTCGCAGGCTTGTCCATCGTCTCCTACTTCCTCTTCAGCGGCGGAAAAGGTCAATGGCAAACCTTTCTCGATGCTGCCTGTACATTTTCCCTCTCTGTCCTCAACGATCATCGCTGGGGTGGTCCACGCAAATTTCTTCTTGGCTGTACGGAGAGCCTCCGCTTTATCATCAAAACGTCCATATGGTTCGACGTCCTCGCCTCGGCCACCCTCGTCAGAGAACCTCGCTTCCTGGGCGTCATCCGCGACCTCTTTGGCGAACAAATCGCCTTCTTCGACGACGAACCCGTCGTCCCGATGGCGGAGTACTCGATGATGTCCGTCATGGGCTGCGAAAACCATATCGTCCTTGCCCTCGCCGAGATTGCCAGTCTCGCAAACTGGAAGGAAGCCCACGTCAAAGCTGGCAGCCTCAGCGTCCAAGAACTGGTCAGGCGCGGCTATAAGATAGAGGAAATCCTGAAAAAGCCAAGCTCCCACCCGTACGAGTCCGACATCACCGTTGATGCGGGCGAGAAACAACGTGCCCAGCAGCGCCGCCTCACCTCGGAAGTATTTCGTGCATCGGCACATGTATACCTTCATTCTGTCATCTCTGGTGACTTTCCGCGGTGTCCAGAAATTATTGAAGCCGTCAACGACACGGTCAATTGCCTGATGGTAGCCGAGGATGGGCCCACGGGTCGTGCCGTCGTCCGGAGCGTCGTCTTTAGCATCTGCATTTGTGGCTGCCTGACCGAGGACCCCCGTCACCAAACCTACTTCCTCAGGCGTCTCCAAGAGCAGCAAGGCCTTTCAGTCGGAAATTCGCAGCAAGTGTCGTATCTGATTCAGGAAGTCTGGAAACGACGCTCCCGGGGAGCCGTGGATTGGCGCCAAGTCATGCGAGAGGCAGAAATGCTCCTCGTGTAGAGATCCCTGGACTTGTTTTTTTTTTTTCTCTCCTTGCTCTGTCATGTTCGAACGCATCGGTCACGTTCCTGCTCCCATTTCCCTCATATTGTACGATTTCAACTCATCTACATGTATTCCATCGCGAGCGTTTTCCCTCGATTGCTAGTAAGGATGTTCGCTTGTATCGATTGGTTCATCACGGAAAATACCCCCCACTACAAACTGTACTCTCTACTCTCACAAATCAGTATTCTCTCCGATCCTGTAGAGGCCTGATACAGCATTCTCCAATGATCACCGCAATCAACATCACGCACACAGCAATGCATCCTCCAGCGACGCCACGGCCACGCGTGGCCGTGGCATTTCTGAAGAATGTACCTGACACAGGCCGTTGAACGAGATGCTGTGGGTGACAATCTATTCGTGATCAGATCTCCTGGTGTGTTTGTTGCTCGAGCTATTGTCTTTGCACTCATAGTACGTCAAGGGTTGCCTGGCAATCCGCATCAAAATATATTTGTCGCATGTGGCGAGGATGATCAGAGCTCTGAATGGCAGGTATTGTTGACCTCCTCACAGCGGCTTTTTTTATGTTGCTATCGAGTTTGTGGCGACTGTCATGTCATTACGGAACGAACGATCGACGTTGTGCTTTTCGAGTTGGGCCTCAAGGGAGCCTTGTCGGGGTGGAAAGGGTTCACGACGGCCAGCTCCACGGACCATAGTTTGTTGACATGTTTGCACCCGACTAACGTTATACGAGCTGGCACGCTCCCTGACCGAATCAACACGTCGGGCACATCTTGCCATAAATGGTGCGGCGCAAGAAGATGCCCAGAGATGCCCTCGATTAGCCACTGGCAGAAGCGCACAGTAATTTGCCGTCATGCGGCAATGGGTGCCTTGTTAATAAGTGCCTTGGACTCTAGCCAGCTGCGCCCTGTAATCCGAAGAAGCTGGGAGGCGAAATGATTTGAGATTGCCAAGGTGCAACATATTGCAAATTTTGATCCCCGTCAAGATTCCATGATGCGATAAGTCGAGGAACCGGGAGCTGCCATACGGACGCCTCCATCTATTTCCTTTACGACGTCGGAGTGGGTCTGGCCCCGGCATTCAAGGAACTGCATCCGCTGTTTATCCGTGATGCCAGCTTCCCATCAGTCGGTGATATTCGCGGGTCTTCCCTCCTTCCTCGCATTTTCCAAAAATTATTTCTGCCAGATTTTCCATACCTGTCCGAGGCCCCGTTCAACCCCCAACCCGTTCCCAGCTATGACGGAGAACCCGCACCACCGAAGCTTGCGATCCAATCGCAACTACTCAAGACTGGCCACCGTCTCCGACGGAACAGCCTCCCGTGCGTCCAGGCAATCAAAGGAGAGAGCTCACCTTGCCAAGTGATCGGACTCGTCGCTCTGAGCGAGCAGAGACAGCAGGGGTGGACACCACGCAACGCCTCGCGTTGATCGTATCTGGGCATCGCAGCACTGACGGGGTTACAACACACCGTTGCCAGATTGGGTACGACGCAGCAACGGGGTTCGTGGAGACAAAGATAGGCTTGGCTGTGTGGAGACACGACGTACGTGGCGGGTATGATAAATTCCCGGGCCCGAACACACGTCGTTCTTGCATGCACGTCACGGACCCAGGAGAAGAGGTCGGAATAGCCTTTTCGTCTCTGCAGCCTGGGATTTTTTGCTGGGTTCTTTATCCTGTAGGAATGCTATTCGGCACAGGACGATAGGAGCCGAGTCACGGACGCGGCTTGTTCATAGCCATTGAACTCGGAGGCTTAGCTAATTGAGCTTGAGAATGAAAATTGGGTCCACCCTGGATGGTCAAAGTTGGGATGAATTATTATCTCGAGAAGCATTCCCAAAAATGACACTCATCTGACACAATCTACAGCTTTTTACGAGGCGTTATACGCATAAGTACGGAGGGTAATCATACCCCGTGGTCGCAATTGGATCAGCACCGACGGGAACTTGTCATAGCCCTTCTGCGGAGTTAGTACCCGAGGACTCGTACCCAATTACTTCATGGCCTACCAATATGGTTTCATGCACAGACTTCCGGCCCCTTGGTACTTACTGTCCCTCTGGCGTGATCAGCTTCTTTAACCTGTCCGTGTCGATGCCATCACGCCGCATTCTCCTTCGTGAGTCTGCCCAATCTATATCGCCGACCGCCTCATATCCTCCCCTTTGGCGATTTTCCTTCTTCATCGACCGATCCCCCATCACCGCTTTCCCAACGACAATCTATTGTCACATCCGCTTTTAATAACAAGCACTCCTCGATCCCCCCCTGACGCAACGATACTTACCCTGTGTAGCGACATGTCCCAGAAGAACTCAAATTCCTCCACCGGTAGCCAGTCTCCCTCGCCAGAAACGCCATCCAGCAACACGTCTCCAGGTCTTCTGACTACCTCGTTGGTGTCGGGACCATCCGATGGAGCAGAATCGCTTAACACGGGGTCGCGGGAAATACCCAACAAAATGTCGCTAGACCTCCCTCGACCAGCGTCAGCAACAAGGGGCGGGTGTTGGTTCGTGACCTCGTCTGTCTGCGTCCTTGCAACTGACTGACAAATGTCTGGCTACCAGGACCTGTCGATTGCGCAGAAAAGTGAGCCAATCATCGATGATATGCTCCACCCCTGACGGAGCCCTGTAAGAAATGTGACGAACAGCGTGAAGGCGACTCCTGCCATACGTGCAGGCGGCTGCAAATCGATTGTCTTGGTTGGGGGGCGAGACGTCCGGATTGGATGCGCGTGCGTGTAGTCTGGCTTCATTTCTGAAGGCATCAATGGAACCGTCTCCAGGACAAACGGGCCGTAGAAGCTTATAAGGCCGAGATCAAAGCGAAATTGACCCGTGCTGGCCTCATCCGCGGTCAACCACGCTCTTCCATAATACAGGCCACCTCTTCGTCCTCTTCCTCGTCAGTTTTTGCTACAGAGCAATATCAGGGTCCTGTGAATGGATCGACAATCCATCCTTTCATCAGTGATACTGGCCCACCCAACCTAACGATCGTCGACACCACCCAAGTGAAGTGCCAAGCAGAAAGTCCGACAACCATGTCGATGTTTGGTGAGCAGTATTCATAAAGTCCTGGTCGGCTACTGAGACAATGGTTCAGGATTGTCACTCAGCTCACCTTTCAACATGACCTTGCCTCTGATTGACCCTTCATTGCCGCAGCTCATCAATCATTCGCCTTACACACCATCTACATCGCTGTCCTCCTCGCATCCGTCACCGCAAGACCTTGGGCTTTTTGACCACTTTGATAGTGTCTCCCCACAGGCGCTTGGATTTAACCACGAAGTCACTGCATTGTCAGCGCACCCATTGCAAAGCGAGCACGTGTTCTACTATTTTAACCACGTCAGAAAGTCGTTTTTCGCCTTTGCGGGCAACTCTACTGCAAACGCAATATATTCAGTAAGCCTTCTTGGCCGAAATCCCGACGTTCGTGAACCTGACACACCAATCAAAGGTTGTATCTCAGAACCCACAAGGGCCTTTGGCGAACGCCATATGTGCCCTAGCCAGTCTCCATAACATGCGGATTCGCGCTGCAAGAGGACTAGAACCAGTAAACAGCACTTTGGAGAACTCGCCAGGAATAATATTTTATGATACTGCCCATGCGCAGTTGTATAAATCTCGGGAAGGCGTATTGACGGAAGATGACGCCAACGCCGCTTTACATCTCCTCGGGTTTTCCTTATTTTCGGGAGGCGTAACTGATTGGCGGCCAATGCTTGATATCGCGAACGATTGGATGGTCCAAACTGGAATTGCGACGCACGAAAACCCCAAACTGGCCATCATGAACATGAGCCAAGCTGCACGACTAGTATTGAAAGCTACCATGGTGAGAGTGCGTCTGAAACGGCATGCAAACCAGGCTAAATCCCTGCCAACAGTGGTTAGACGTCATGTCGACGATTACCTTGCATACCATACCTAAACATTTGGCGTTCTATCGACGATTGTATCGGGGAGGAGGAGGCTTCTGGTCGGCTACTTCGGGTATGAGCGGCAAAGAAGACTCGGACCTTCGGGTTGACAACCTCACTGGATGTCCGGACGAGGTATTACTTGGTATTGCCGAGATCTCCACACTCTCGTGTTGGAAAACACAAGAGATCCGAAAAGGTTGCCTGAGCATGAAAGAGCTAATTCGGCGGGGAAACATCGTAGAAAGCCACCTTCGTTCATGCGAACCAATGTACTCCCGCGAACCCGATCAAACCCCATTGCACCCAGACCTCCCGGCTGACGAGGACTCGAACTTGAAGGGGATTGGGGGAATTCCAGCCGTGGTTGATGCACGACAATTGGTAGCGAAGATATATCGGGAGGCAGCACTGTTGTATTTGCACACAGTGTTGAGCGAATCAGTTCCAGGTAGGAACGACGATAATGGATGAAAATTAGGACCTTGACTGACGGGTTTGCAGGTGTGCCGGAAATCATGCAGTCCATCGATATCATCGCCCAACTCATGCGTCAACTGCCAATGTCGACGCTCGATCGTACACTGGTATTCCCAATATGTTTGGCGGGATGCCTGACGGACGACCCAATGAAGCGGGAAATATTCAAAGCGAGGTTGGTCGGACAGCAGAGCCAGTTTGGGAATGTCCATCAAACATTGATGGTCATGGAAACGGCGTGGCAGCGGCGGGATACGAGAGGATGTGCAGTGGAATGGCGCGACCTTTTGCATGTTCAAGGGAGAAATCTGCTCTTGCTGGTCTGAGGGTCGTTTACGCGATGTAAGATTTTTTATCCTAGTACTCACCCTAAATATCACGTCAAGGTTAGAACGTTTAGTAGTGCACTGATTAGTCGTTCCTACGGTGTCTTATTAGCCATCTTGTTAGCTAGCGAAAGAAACTCACAGAGACTGGAAACAAGTAACGCTGGGGGACGTGCGACGGGTTGAAGGCTATATACCGAGCGCTCGGGCATTGCGCCACTCACGCGGGATCTCAGCGCCCATCATAAAAGCAGTGCTATTATGTAATTGTACCTAGGTAAAAATTACAAAATAAATTGGCACGTGACCGACGCGTCCTGAATCTGAACCGCGAAGCGATACGTTGCTTCCTTCTCTCTTACCACAACGTTCACTAAACCATGTTCAAAGGCATACTGCCGTCAAAAAGATTACCTTCCACGGAATTCACCATGGTCACCAGTCTTGGTGACATTTCTAACGGAAAGGAGAACGTCCCAGATCCTCTCTCTACGGTGCCAGCAAAGGCGATGCACCACAAGGACAAGGCAAAACACGAAAAGTCAAAATCGATGAAAGCCTTGAAGGACTTCTCCGTCGAACCTGCATTCACCAACCAGGCATTCGACAAACTGTTGGTAAGTGGTATGTCCTCGGAAGCTCCCCGATTCCAACCGACAATGAGTAGGATGATCTACAAATTCCACCCACTCTCCGTCCAAAGCTTGCAAACATGGACGCCACGGTGAAAGCTGCCATGCTCAAGTCCTCTCAGGTCATGATGGTCAATCCGTCTACCATCGCAATGGGTCCATCCACCCCGCGTACGGTGCGCAAAGCGCGCAGCATCGAGTCCATAGCTTCCCATCATTCCCCACTCTCCACAATGGGATCTGACATTCAGCTAAGGCGAGGCGGACCTTGGGCCTCCCATTTTGCTGGCAAGAGTACCACAGATCTCCACGCTTCGGATAGTCCAGGCAAATCTCACGGGAGAGGGGCGTCGTTGGATGCTATGCAAACACTTTCTCGTGCAGAAGCTCCTGTCATTCCCTCTGAGCTCGTGTCGAACAAAACCAAGGACAAAGCATTTGGGAAGGGGATGACCCCAGTGAAGTTCTGCAGTATTCTGACTTCATCGTCCAGCACCACACTCGACGTGGAGGTTATCAAGAAGCTGAGGCTCATGTTACGAAACGAAGCGGCAAGGTAGTCCTGTCGATTTGCTAGCAAATTTGCTTTTAATTTCTTCCAGTTGGACAGAAGATTTCCTTCGTTCAGGGGGATATAGCGCGTTGCTGACGAGGCTCAATGAACTTCTTGAGGTGGAATGGCGGTTAGTTCAGTTCTGCATTTTCTTTTCAACTTAATCATGACCCAAATTTAAGTGAAGAGCAACACGACGATCAAATGCTCCATGAACTTTTGCGATGCTTTAAAGCTCTCTCCACGTCTTCAATTGGATGCTTTGCCCTGCGAAGTTCCTGCCCAACTCCATTCGCCCAGTTGATCTCGTTGCTTTATTCTGATAAGAAACCTGGCGATATAGCGACCCGTCAGCTGATTATGGAGCTGCTTCTTATCCTATTCGAGATTTACCCTGCTTCGTCTCTTCCTTCGTCTGGTGGGGGCATTCGGCGCGAAGCATGGGAGTCGTCTGGATCTTCCAGCAATGTTGTTACGTTACCCGTGCCCCACAAAACCTTTTTCTCGCTTATCCGTGCTCTCTTGTTGACGCCGGCACCTCCACCCACGGAATCACCTGCATCTCCGGTATCCCCACACGCATTCATTGAATCATTACACCGTCCAAGAATATACAAATCGTATCTACAGGAACTTTGTGATATTTGCAGGGATTATTTCTGGGTCTTCTGTCATCCGAACAACACTATATGGAATCTCACAGAAGTCGATGAGGGAAAGGTTGAGAAACCCAAGGCACCAGGAGGCATGACAGGCGGAGTGGAGTTTGAAGCGATGGGTTACTTTGTATGTTCATGGACATATTCATGGACGTTGCTCACTTTCCGGGTCAGACAACACACCTCAAGCTTATCAACGCTATCTCGCGATCTGTGCATGACCTCAACTTTTCTCGTGAACACGAGATGTCTGCTCACCGTTTCCATATGGATCTCTTTTCTTCGGGCCTTGAGCGAATCATCTTGGTATGATGATTCCATTTCACTGCAAGCTAACGTGTTGATTCTTGTTGAAGATATCTCGCAAAGCTTCCACGGCGTACTATCCTACCCTACATCTGGAGTTATCACGTTACATTCAGTGGGCTAACTTGGCTAAATTTGAGCTGCCTTGGACCGTATCAAGACTTATTGGTGCCCCTCCGAACGGATTGTGCAAGTTGAAGCCTTCAAAGTCGAGCAAAAGTGATGGCCATGGTTCTCACAGCTCTCCAACCACTCCAACCAGAGCACGGGTAGCCCCACCCCCTAACTTCATCAATATACCCGGTCCAAAAAGGATGGAACCAACCAAATTCGAATAAGAGCTTTACACTCGCTTTTTCCCGTTGTGTTGCGCTACGATCTGCTGACTGACTACTGTTACCCCATCGTCCTGTTGTATTACATGTTGTGATTAGCCTTGAGCGCCGGCGCCTTTGACTTGTTGAGAACAAATTATGTAGGGTGAAATATGATACGCAAGTCAACATGAAGCATAGCAATGAAAGTACAAGTCGGGTGACCAAGACATGGAAAACATGGACATGGCTAACTATCCGAGATTCTGTCAATACAATACAACCTAGTGTCCGCCCAGGAGACGGGACGTTTCTTCACCAATGCCCAACCTATTGTGACGCCCTCGGAACTTCAATTCCAAGCCGATCACACACCGCATGATCCAGCAGAGAGAGAATATGGCGAAACCAAGTCCGCTCCAATGGATAAACTCGGAGCGCTCTTTGCTCTGGTGAACGACGACCGCAAAAAGGTACCAGGAAATGGCGAGGCACCCGGGAAGATCACCCTCCACCGCCGAATACGCATATGCGAAATCGACCATCTGAAGAAGTAGACTGGAGACCATGCGTCCGGTTTCCAAAAGTCAGAAATGGGACGATCGGAAGAAGAGGGGCCGTACAATGAGATGAACACAAAAGTTTTTGTCCAAGGGCCGGCCGGCTCTGTGAGCGCGTCAACCCCGAATGCTTCGAACGCAGAGAGGAAGACAAGGCCAACAACCCAGCCGTGGTACAAGGAAAAGGGCAAGTGTAAGAACACTTCATCGCAAAAGTTGCGGAGTGCGGTTACTTTGACTTCTTGGTAGATTTGCTAGCATCGTCGGGCTCAGTAAGGATTACAAGACATGGTGGGATCACTCACAGTCACCACGGAAACAGCGAAAAGAATAAAGACCAGGGCTAAGGAATCTTCAGAGTGAGAGCAAGCAAGTAATGTGACTGATACGCACCATATCGATATTCTTGGATGGTCCAAGAATAAATGTACATTGCATTCAGGAAATCGAGCAGTGGAAGCCTCCAGCCGATACGTTCCAGAATGATTTCTCTACCGCGACCAGAGAACTGGTAGATGCACGTGCCGAATATCAACATGTGGATCAGTGGCCTGGGTAGAAGGTGGCTGAGTGTCCGGGTATGCCGCCAGCGCTGTCGACCTACCAGACAAAGAACGACCATGGAGCAGGAGTAAAGTAGGTTTCTCTGCCTGTGTAGTACACATCCCAGGGAGAAATGACCGTATATACGTTTCCCCCCATTACGAAGACAGCGCCAACAATGTTGGCAATCTGAAGCAACAAATTGGGTGTCAAACGGGCCCATTTCTCAGCAGGTAAGCCAACCCACCTTCAGGGGAAAGTGAGCTAACCAGTGGTTCCGATTGTGGTTTGATAAAAAGGGTAGCGGCATTGGAGTCTTGGGGGTGGGAGGTAGGAGGCTTGACAGTTTACGGGCTTATGTAGGCTCATGGCATGGCGATGGGGCCTCCGCGTGCCCGTCGCATTTCCAGGGTATGGAAGATTGTGATCACTACCCACGTGTGATGGAACGCGAGATGGCTACTTCAAACTCGCAGTCCGTCCAAAAGGCACCAGACAGCTCATCTCTCGGGGAGTGTGCTCAGGCATCATGACACTTTGTAGAGTAAAGACTTGTGCTGTGAATTGGCAAGGTGTGTGCTTACATTTCCAACCTGAACGTTGATCAATACTGCTGCCTGCAAGGATCAAACGTTCCCGTACTAACACAGGTTTTCGCTTCTGACGTATTCTTGACTCCGGAGAAACAGCAGTACGGCTGCGTCGCCTCGCTTGTTCCGCATGTATTCCGCTCTGCACCAGCTGGCCAATCAGAATCGGATTCGGTGCATGGTAGATCTCACATTCTTAACCAGAAAAAGTCTCCGTATGTCATGAGTACTGTACAGTGCAATCTGAAGTCGAGAACAATGGGGGACGCCTGCAAAACACTCGTGCTTGTCCGAGTCCACGTGTGAAAACCTCATGAAAAATATAGATAGCATAGGGTCATAACCTTTCGTCAGACTTCAAAGTGAAACGCTTTCTTCAATGTCTGCCATTTGGATTGGTGGGCAGCAAAGACAACCCGCCACCTATAATCGCCGTCAGTGATAACCAGATCGAGCCTCGCGCAAGACAACTAACCTAACAATCATATCACCGCGACCAATCGTCTTGCGACCGTCCCGGATTGGCATGCCTGCACCCTTAACGAGGACCTGACCCTCCGTAGCCTTGTCATAAATTGGATAAGGCAAAGTAAATGTGATTTCCTTTCCGTCTATCCCCTGAATACAGATTTCGCCTCCTTGATCAGCGAGAGGATCAGCCCAGGGGATGCAGACGTCCAGAAAGAGGTCATCCTTGACTCTCGAAAAACGTTCTTCAGGAACATCCTCGATCAAAAAGACCACGTCTTGAAGTGTCCCATCCTTGCGCTGATGACCAGAGCGCGGGCAGACGATCCTTGTACCACTGCGCATCCCGGGAGGAATATCAATGGAGATCTCCACCTTTTCCTTTCGATGTGATAACAATTCTCTGGTCACGAGTAGTCGATAACTTGTTCCGTGGTACATCTCCTCGAGCGTCAATGAAAGTGGGAATATCCACTCCTTGGAGTTACCTCGAGGAGCGTTGATCGCACGGAGCGGTGAGCCGTACGGGACTGGATCTTCATCATGAGGCAAGGGTGGCACCTTTTCTTCCTTGTTGGCCCCCTTTGAGAGCTTATGGACGAACTCGCTATTATCGAGAGTGAGCATGGTCACATCTACACATCAGTCCACACTCACTCTGCGAGGCCAAATCCGTGTGACTTGTGCAAGCGCCGGGACGATGGCGGGATCACAGGTTTTGATGCACGTGACCTTCCGGTGCCGGCCTTCTCCGGACGCGAGTTTTGTTTCACCTCAGGCTCGGAAGGGGAGGAACTGGTAGGCTTTCCAGAAGACTTGGAACTGAGACCCTCCGTACGGCGACCATGCGCCGATGCAGGGGTGGCAGTTTTTGGTGCAGTTGAACTTGGACCACGTGGACGATTCCGACCGTCCTTCGTCCGGTCGGAGCTAGAGCGGTTCCTATCTGGACTAGGTTTGGCCGGTCGCGGACGGGAACTGGATTTCGGCTCGCCAGAGGATGAATCGCGAGACGACGACGACGACGTGGATGGAGAAGCCCTAGACTGAGTGCTGGATTTGGAAGTGTTCGTGGCATGATCATGGCATGGTGTGGAAGATGACTGGGGGCCAGACCTTTTGCTTGAGTTGGAGCTCGCCGAAGGTGGCCGGCTGGATGCCTGAGTACTTTTTGTATGGGTGTCAGAATGAGCGGGTTCAGCGCTGCTGCCAGTAGGGGCGCAAGTTGAGGACGTGGTCTCCGTTGATGAAGAATGTGTACTTTCTTTCCCGTCCATCAGGGCATGATACGCCTGATTAACCTGTTGGCGGTCCATCATGAACGGAACAAACGGTGAAGAAGAACCCTACTTCAATGAACATTTGTGCTGCGTGTTCCTTGCCGGCCAAGTGACGGTCTGGGTGCCATTGCAGAGCCTCGTTCCAAGATTAGCTGACAGTAAGTGATCCACGAGGGAGTACACACGAGTTTCTTGTATGCTGCCCTGATAGCATCGTCGCTCGCGTCGTTGGGAAGCCCGAGGACTGCGTGATAATGTTGCTTCCCTGCGGGCATTGTCGTGGCTGGCGTGACTAGTTTATGAATCTGCGAGAGATTGCTGGGCCAGTAAGCGGGGAGCACAGGGCTCGCAGTGAGATTTGAACGCACATTAGATATATACGAGGAAGAGCGAGCTCCGACGGTCAAGAGCCATCAACCTCCGCTACAATAGATAGATTCGCAGGCAATCATAAAGCTTGCGCGACATTGCTTTGCGCAACGGCCTCGTGTTTAGCACGTTTTGCTTGAGTGAGTAATAGTTCATTCAAAGTGGCGTAAACCATACAGCATGGCTGCCGACGAGTGTCAGTCACTGCTTCCACTGGACGTACACTAGCCCAGGCGACTCCAAGTTGGCTTGTGGCAGTCTCCAAAGCATCAGGTCTTCAAGATGGAAGGAGCTCTTACCACTTCTACCATGTTCTAGGTGAGTTCCGACACGGACAGCTGGCACGGCCGATTTGAATGACACGAGGAGTCGTGGGCCAATTCGCACCTTTCATATCTGCGGATCATGTCCTTCCTCCACGGGGTGGTTGGCCCCGTTTCTTGAATCGAAAGATCCTTGATCGTGTTGGGTGGAATGGCCACGAGCCAACTTGATTCCGTGTGTGGTTTGTGCAGTTGCAATTCCTATACTGAATCCGACATTTTAACTGGAGAAAGTGAACGGGTCCTCGTCTCTGCAGCCCTTGACATCCTTGTGGTCGTTCTCACACCTGTATCATGAAATCTCAAATATTGATCGGGCGTTTGAGCGCAGCCTCAGAAACCCCATACAGCGCGGTTGATTGGAATCACCACAGATGCTGGAAATTGTTTCTAGACCAACTGCACCACACGGTCCAAGAAGCCCTCCCAGGATGGTGCTGTGATTGATTTAACTTGCCTCCGATGGCGCTCCTTGGCTCACACGACAAAAGTAAGAACGGTACCTGCTCCGGCACAAGTCTAGGCATGCATAATTTCCAAGTACGATTGGACTTTCAATCGATGCCCTGGAACAAAAATCGTCATCTGCCGTGACACAATGGGGTGGATAGAGTGTTCCCCGCCGGATCATACTACATATAAATGCAATCGCGTGAGCATTAAAAGTACAGCGTTATATTAGAACCAGAAAAGGTCTCGGTATTCAGTATGTCCATGATAAGCTCACGACAATATCCGCCGAATCCCCTCTCTCTGAGAGGGGGTCAGGTGGTCGGGGAATTGAACTTCCCAACGGATAAGCAGGTCTCCCTTGTTCTTGAGGCTTGCTTGCTTGCGAGTTGGCATGCCCTCGCCGATGATCCTCGTCTCTTGGCCCGGTTTTACAATCCCCACAGGGAAAGGAACCTGTAGTTTTCGGCCGTCTAGCAACTCGAGTACCTTTTTAGTGTTACTGCCGGTCAATGCATCGACTAGGGATATCTTTTGGCTGCAGACGAGATTGTCACCGTCTCGAGTAAAGACGGAATGGGGTTTGTCTTCGACGACAAAGGCAAGGTCTTGGGGATCGCCGTTTGGCTGTTCGTTGCCCGCGCGTGGAAAGCGGATCTTGGTGCCGCTCTTCCAGCCGGGAAGGACCTGTATTTCGAGAACCTTTTCCTCTGTAGACCCGTCTAGGAGCTTCCTGCCAACTTTGAGATGTTTAGTTGAGCCCGAGTAGAGGTCTTCCAAAGAGAGTTTGAGGGGACGGATGATCTCTGATGGTTGGGGTGCTGGTGTGGATGCTGCACGTTGCTGTGTGGGGTATGTGCGATTATGCATGCCGCCGGGCATCCCTCCAAAGAAGGAGGCACTTGGGGGGTCATCGAAGACGGATGACATTGGGGTTCTTCCACCCATACCACCAAAGAAGGGACCGGAAAACATTTCCCTGTGGAAGGAGTTGGCATCAAAGTAGACATGAACGATATGATGGTGCATACTCGAATATTCGCTGAGGATCGGATGGAGAGAAGCGTGTGGAACCACCGGGACCGGTAGAGAAGGAGAAGGAGGTGCCGCCGGGGAAGCCACCAAAGCCAGATGGGCCAGCTCCAGGGGGCACGCCTCCGCCCTTGAGGCCCTCTTCGCCGACTTGGTCATAAACGGTGCGCTTGTTCTTGTCGCTGAGTACCTCGAACGCTTCGGAGATCTACGGAGGGAAGTGAGCGATCTAGGACTTCAAGAGGCAGGCAGGGTGCGACCTCTTTGAACCTTTTCGATGCCTCTTCCGAGCCTTGATTTCTATCTGGATGCCATTTCAAGGCCTAGGAGGAGTGAGATTTGGATCGGATGGATGGAGAGAGCATACCATTTTCTTGTAGGCGCGTTTGATGTCATCGTCCGTCGCCGTGCGCGGTACGTCGAGTGTCTTGTAGTAGTCTTTGCCCATCGTTGCGAGAGGGGGAACGTATTTATTTATTTATTTAAATTCTATTTTATTATTTGATGATATGACGTCAGATATAACCACGTGATCTGCTTGTTTCTCGACGACGATGGCGCACGACAGAGAGACGACGAGCGAGAGCGTCGGTCCGTTTGGGATGTCTTGGTCTCACTTCTTTCCGTTTTCTTCGTCTGCGCTCGCTGCTCTTCCCGAAGACGCTCCTCGACCTGCGCGGTACGCGAGACAGGAGGATCCAATCACAAACTACCAGTCCATCACACCCAACCTCCGCGTACCCAGAAAGGTTTCCTCCGCCATCAAGGTAGAAGGAAAAGTCTGGTTTGCCAACGAACGAAGTATACTCTCTTTCTCATCCTTGTCGCCCCCACTCACGGGTTGAAAGCTTGGCTTTCCTGGCTCAACGTCGCCATCCTTATCGGAACCTTTGCCGTCGCTCTCTTCAACGCCTCCCACGACCCTGTCCCACGCGCTTTTGCCTACGTGTATGCAGCGCTCAGCATCGGCGTCCTTGTACGTCCCCCTCCAGTCTCGTCTCCTCCAAATTCCCACACTCCCTTAGATCTATGGCTTTTACCTTTACCAGTCCCGCATCACCAGGATTCGCAAGCGCGATCCAAGCCACTACGGTTCGTTCTCATTTTTAATCCGTCTACTCCGGTCCCAGCTCCCCACAGATGCTCTTGCCGGCCCACTCATCGTTAGCGCCATCCTCTTTGTCGCAGTGTTGGCAAACTTTGCCATCCGTGGTGCGTACTTCTCTTGCAGCCTAACCCCGTTCTGATCACAAACCCGACCATTCAGTCCACGAGCTGTGAGTATCTTATCCCTCTCTTGCAGCTCCTGCCTAATCACTCGTAGCCGTAAACAAAAGGTTCCTATCCCTGGTTTGGCCTTGTTGCAACAAATCTTGCCCAATTTCATACCATCTGCATAATCTGTCGTCATCTGGACTTTGGATACAAATATATACACATGCACAACGCGCCATTCTACAGTACGCTCCAGGGCAGAATTCAACCACTCGTCTATGACCTTCGTGATGTACTTGCCGGCACGGCTCACCATCGTCCTTGCCCTATGAAAAGCCAATCTCAAGTGAAAGATGCACGCCAGTCGCAGCACGCGAGTACTTCTCGACAAGGTCTCCCTGCGGCAACCTATCTGGTCTTAAATACTTTTTTGGGACTACGATGAGTCCATACAGAAAACTCGTCTACGTTGATTCCTCCGCATGAACGAAAGACTGGAATGTAACAACGATAGTTGGAATATCAGCTCATTTCAAGGCTTTATTCATTTTCTATGCAATAAGATGTAGCAAGTGTTGAACGACGATAACAAACAAAGAAAACATACCGCTTCCATCTCATCCAGGTCGTTAGTTTCAATGCGAATGATCTTCTTACCAAGCGTCTTCTCGATCGCCTCCATCTGTAGCCACGTTCTCTGGTCGTGGACAAAGTTGATCGACATGCCTTTGCGTCCAAACCGCCCAGTTCGCCCTGCACTACCTCTCAGCGTATCACCCAACACCCAACACAAATAGACGCACCAATGCGGTGAATGTACGTTTCAATGTCTGGTCGACCATCGTTGGAATGGGTATTTGCGCGCTCGTTCATCAAAGGGAGGTCATAGTTGACTACCATGTTCACTTGAAGGATGTCGATACCACGAGCGATGACGTTTGTCGTGATCAAGACCTTCTCCCGACCCTCGCGAAAGCTGTCAATGATAGAATCTCGTTCAGAGGCATCCTTGGCACCATGAAGGGAGGCAACTTTGTGACCCTCAACAGTCATCCTCTGCGAAATTCTGTCCGCAGTATGCCGGTGCTAGAAATGGGACTGGTCAACTTCCGTAGATAGGACGAGACCGAAACCACCGACTTGACAAAAAATGATGCTCTGGCCAACCGTAAGCAGCTGGTATAGCGAGACTAGAATATCGTATTTGTGTTCCTCGTTACGGCAGTCCATGTAGAACTGGCGGATACCCTCTACAGATAATTCCTCCCTTTGGAGCTCGATCTTGTTGGCGCTGGGAGCAAACTTGTTGGCAAAATTCCGAACGTGGTCAGGGAACGTAGCGGAAAAGAGGATGATTTGAGGGGTTTGTGTCCGGGGTAAGAGGCTAGTCAGATAACGCATCAGCAGAGTGGAAAACGATCAAGTAGCAGTATCACTTTTTGACTCTCAGCGTCTGGTCCCCGAGACCATCCTGGTCTAGCATATTATCAGCTTCATCAAGCACGAATACTTTGATGCCTGATGAATCTATAACCCTTCGTTTGAGAAGATCGGTCATGGTTCCCGGAGTACCGACAACAATATGTGCCGTTATCCTTGTAACGTCCCTAGGTAGATTGTCTTTGATGGCATATTCTGTCTGTACTGGAGTGAACTTTCCCATTGCCACTACAACCGACATGATCTGTCTTGCCAGCTCTCGTGATGGAGCGAGACAAATGGCCTGAAACAAAAATCAGATAACCGAGCCCGTGAAACGAAACATCTCTCGCACTTGTGTCTTGTTGAGCGAGAAATCTACTCTGCTAAGCATGGTAAGCACGAATGCTGCAGTCTTTCCCGTGCCAGACTGAGACTGTCCGATCATGTTTTGCGGTCTATGCAGGTATAAGAAGAAGTCGGAGAAGAAAATAATCATAGCGCCGAGTGCTTACGGGTTAGAAAGAAGAAGAGGTAATGCACGTTCTTGAATTTTGGAGGGTTTCGAAAATCCTAATGCATAGAGACCCTTGAGCAGGTCTGGATGTCTATGAGAGGAGAACAGCTGAGAGTCACAGTGATATCGTTGTTGATCAACTAACAGGCCTAATTGTTCGAATGATTTCGCGCTGTACAAGGGAGAGTTTGGGTCGGCCTGTTGATCCGCTAGCGTGACCTATTGTCCACTGTGAATACGCATATATTATGCGGCACATGTAAGAAAGTCACCCACCGTGACCTCGAAAGTAGATGATATTAGATCGGAAGTTTCTACATCGATGTGAGTTTTATATGGCGACATGCGTTGATGGTGCGCACCTGATCTGGTAGCCTCCGCGACTTCGGGCTTCAAGTTCTTTGTTTCACTCTCCTTCTCCTCCGGTTTTGCAGTTGCTAGAGATCGACTTAGCCCGCTTGTATATTCAAACGCACTCTGGCTTACCATCGGCCGTCTTTGGTGTGTAGAAACCTTCGGCATCCTTCTCCATAACTATGCTGATGGAGGTGTGACTCAAACAGATGGCTGACTCAGCGTGCCTCCTCCAGTATCTAATCTTTCGTCCAGCTGGCAGTAAGCAGGTCTTCGTAGTCTGTATTCATCGATACCGCAATGTTATTTTCTATCAGGAACATTGACCACCATGATTCGACCTCCTCCTGCTATCATCCCGTCTGGTTTTGCCATCCATGCGCTACACTTGCTTCAGAAAGTACAGCACGGAGTATCACCCGTCGAGCTAATCTACACGTCTCACGAACACTGGCCATTTCGACCCGGACATGCAACACACACGCGTCCTATGCTCCGTATATCTGTTCTCGACTCTTCATTCAACCCTCCGACGCTGGCGCACCTGGCGCTCGTCAACGCTTCCCTCCCGTCACCGTTTTCATCCCAGCCTCTTTCTACGTCTGCTTCTGCGGGGTCGTATGATGCGCATATTTTGCTACTTTCTGTCCGCAACGCGGATAAGGTTCTGCGGCCGGGGGATGCAACGCTCGTCCAACGATGCGAAATGATGCGCCTTTTCTCAAATGACATTCCTTCCATCGATGGACATGGCGAACCCCCACAGGCGAACAACGTCGCGATTGCAGTTGTAAATGAGCCGACGTTTGTCGGAAAATCAACTGCTTTGCTTCACTTCCTACGTACGAGACTAGCTACAGTCGTCGACTCTAATCCTCTTGGGAGTATATCCAATAGTCGAGACGCGTTATATCTGTTCCCTTCGCCCAAGCTGACGTTTCTCTTGGGTTTTGATACGCTCCTCCGCCTCTTTTCTCCCAGATTCTATCCCTCCGAACAGGTTATGGTCCAAATGCTCCGGACATTTCTCTCTCCGGATCAAGAAGATTGCCGCATAGTGTGCGCCTACAGGCAGGATGCGTACACTGACAAGGAAACTCAGGTCAATAGGAGCAAAGTGGCTCTCGAGTTCATAACGAGTGATCGTATAGCGTTCATCGATATCGGTACCGACGAACAAACTTTCAGCTCGAGCGATGTGAGAGCGAAAGTTGCAACACGAGATGGGAAGTGGAGGCGGCTGGTTACAGACGCGATTGCCAATTACATCCTCGAACGAGGGATCTATTCAGATTCAGAGAGGAAACAGTAAAAGAGGTATCATAACTACTATCACAGCGATACTATACATGCCTCATCTCTGCAGGTGCGAGTATTATGACAAATGAATTACAGTGTGGATTGTGCAAAAGCAACAGCGACAGTCTGCGAGGAATTTGAATACGAGAAGATCTCCAGAATCCGGCATTTAAACGCACCTCGGAATGACTCAAGGAAATATGAACACGCGTGATACCTTTGTTCTGGGCAGCTGACTCTGCATTGCCGTGGAGAGTGACGGTCGGCACGCCGTCCTTATTGGGAAGAATCTCAATGTCTTTCATTGCAGCTCCGGCACCCTTTGAGGATATGCCAAGGGACTTGAAGACCGCCTCCTTTCCAACCCAGCGTGCAGCGAAAGAAGATGGGGGTGACGGTTGGGCGCGACAGTATGTGATTTCGGCTTCAGTGAAGTTGCGTTCGACAAATGTTGGGTTCCAGTATGGGACCGATGAAATCAACTCTGAATAAATAAGGCATGAGAAAACTCCGAACGCAGAACGGTGATACGAAGGTCACCTTGATCGACTCCAACACCGACAACTGGACTAGCGGATGCGAAAGCCTCAGTGACAGTCTTCACGTTTGCAACATCAAATGGTACGGCTTTGTCCAAATTGGCAGTGTAGAAGTAACTACGCGTCTTTGGGTCGAAGGTCGCGCGCGCCATAGGGTTCATAAGGACTGGTTGCTCGAGTTCGGGACTGTAGGGTGGCCCATCTTTGATTCTGACTAAGGAATTAGACGTCATCATCTCGGTCATCACCTTGTAAGCCTCCTGGTAACGCCTCTGGTTGCGGGTCCTGTAAGACTCGTAGGAAGAAGGGTCCAGAGATGCAAGGAGGTAGCGAGGATGGACGATGACAGCGATACCGCCCACCTGACCAAAGCCGAAAGAGGACTACAAATAATGAGCAATAAGCAACCAGCGGAAGTAATTCACCTACCATGACACCGGCGCGAATTCCGTCCGTATGAATGGATCTTGAAGGGAACATGAGATAATGGTGGGCTTCGAATCTTGCATCAATATTACTTAACAAGCATAGAAAGTTAGTTATGGACTAAGGCAGAGGTGCATATGAGCTTACTCGCTGTTGCGGTTCCCGGGAATGATACCCGTGTTCACAGTCTGCAAGAGACCGGCCATCTGCCATGCTGCTGATCCACCCTTCGAATGCCCAAGCAAACTCTTCTGAGCCATGACGGGAACGGCGTTTCCATGAGTGCGGGACATTGTAGTAAGGATATTATGCCATATCTCCGTCTCATTCTTCTCGTTTGCTCCGGTGCTCGTACCGTGGATCGAGAGGACACCGATGTCGTCAGCAGTCAAGCCCCAGACTGCAAGCGCACGACGCACGGGACCGACTCGAGCGTCGGTTCCTTCGAGCATGCCATACGTGGCCAAGACCTCTTGGTCTTGGCGGCGAGCCTCTTTTTCAATATCGGCAATGCGGGATGCGAAGTAATCCTCATCGAATGTGCCATTTTCGGACTTCTGTTCCTCGATCTCGTTACGGAGTTGGGCATGTTCGTGACTGAGCCAGTCTGAAATTTGCTTACGCCGGAACGCAATCTGGCGGGACCGATATTCAAGACCCAGCAAAGACAAAGGATATTTAGAAGGCAGTTCTCGAGCGACCGAGAGAGCACCACGTCCAGGGGCGGGAATGGAGCGCCCAGCCTTATCACTAGAATGAATTAACAGATAGTTTACGGACCACGGCATCATAAAACGTACGTTGACGTAGAGGTGAACGCTAGGATACCACGGATAGGAGCACCAAGCTCAATGGCCGTCTTTGCATTCATCACAATGTGAATACCCGTGCCTTGAGACTCCATGAACTAATTGTCGTCGTCAAGAAAGGAGCGGATTTCCTAAATCGATTACTCACCCCTGCACGAGTTGTAGTAGCAGGTCGTGACATCTCGGTGGGCTCACGTCCCATGGCAAACTCGGTCTCGGCGTTACTTGTAGCTTTCATATTGGCGAACTCAAAAGAACCTTCTTCGCTAATGTCATCAAAACCACCGGCGATCATGACCTTTGCCTTCCCGGAAAGAATGGTATCACACGCAATCTCAAGGGACTGAAGAGCTGTCGCACTACAGGAAAATAAGCAAGACGAGGGTGAACGACACAATATTGCTCACCAAGCCCCAACGGGAATCTTCACAGGTCCACTCGAAGACATTAGAAGCAAGTTAACCCAACCAGCAACTGTGTTGATAAACCTACACCTCAATGTGAGCATCCGGGAACTGTCTTAATAACAAAAACACTGACGTCTCCTGAAGGATGTCGTTCTGTACTTCCTTCTCCTCGCGGCGGTCCTTGAACATCTTGGCAAGCGACTCGGTACCTCCCATACCACTCCCTACACACGTTCCCACCTCGGAAGGATGGAAGTGATTGTACAATTCGTAAGGGTCTGTGATACCAGACATGTTGAGTGCTTCTGCGGTGCACACCAGGGCCCAAAGAGTAGCCCGATCCGTCTGAGCAATGATATCCGCCGGGATTCCATATCTCCCTGCATCCCAACCGGTTGGAATCTGTCCGGCGACCAAGCGGCTGAAGCGGAACGCCTTGGGAACAAAGATACGAGCACCTTTCTTGAACTTAACGAACCACTGGTCGTTCTCCGCAGTCCAGATGTCGCACTTTTCGCCATGTTCGTACTTGAACTTTTCTGCCTCCGACTGGGCCACTTCGATGGGCTCTAAGTCATGTATGAGTTCGACCTCTTGATTGAAAATCTTTTTCTTGGGATCGTAGCCGCGGAAAAGTTCAGGCTCTGTGAAGTGTTAGGTTCTTCAATCGAGAACGCGATTTAGACGGGCTTACCGATCAGGCGCACACCAGCGTGCTTCAAGATCTCCTTCTCGTACCGGCCGCGGACGTCTTTGTCGTCGACGGGCTCCTCAGTTTTCGTATCAACCCAGCCAACATGTAGGGAACCGTTCTTCAGGCGGCCATCGAAGTGCTTGATGAAGCCCATTATCCAAGCCATCTCGATGCAACCTTCGATAGTGAACTCCCCTTTCGCTTCCATCTCCCATCTCGTGCGCGAGCTTCCCCAGGGACCTACCTCGGCGAATCCAGTGATAACGACAACTTTCTCCAAGTCAATGATACCTCGAAGCTTGCCGAGTTCCTCAAGGGCGGCCGCGGGCTCCAGCACGGGGAAATCGAACTTGAAATTGGCGCGGGGCACAACGTTAACAGTTTGTAGCACCCGTTCGCCTTCAACACCGTTGACAGTCTTGAAGTCAAGAGAATTATCTCTAGCAATTGCACGCCGGAGTTCGCTCTTCTCATTCAGGCTCAGGCGAATGCGAGTTGTGATCTCAGCCAGGTCTGGCAAGCGATCCATGCCACCATTCAGGTCGGCCCAAATTGGCTCCACCTGTGTAATGCTGAAGAGGAGGGGGTGCATGAGTCCGAGAACGTTGAACGCCATCTCCTTTGCCGAAAAGGTGCGAACGCCATAGCCCTTTTCAAGTTCATGGGCGATAGTATTGGTGGCATCCATGAGCCCAGTGCCTCGCGTCCATCTGTGATAGCGAAGTGAGTATACAACTCAACACAACCTCCACAAGAATAAAGTTCTTACCCAATCACGGCCCCGGCCAAACACAAATACTCGCCCCAGCTCTCGGAGTTCCAGCGTTGGAAAAGCGTCTCCAAAGAGATCTTCGATTCTGAGTACAATCCGTCGTTGCCAAATAGACCGTGGTTAGGAGAGAGGGGAAGAATGACCTGGGTGGGTCGCGTAACAAACTGACGCAAGGCCTTCTTCGTTTTGACGGCGCCAAGAATTCGGAGGAGATTGACCAACATTATGCGATGGGCCAGCTCTGACTTGTCATCCAACCCGTCTATTTCTCGGCCATTTTCTGGTATTGCGGCGAAAGGAAGGATGTAGTCGAGGTCCATTCCAAGAGTAGCGTATATATAGTCAACGAGAGCCTCCACATCCTGTTTGGAGCCTTGGTTGAACGGAACAACCGTCAGCGCAGACCCCCTTGCTCCATAACTTTGGTAAATAGATTGGTAGTATTCAACGGTTGAACGGCTATAACGAGAAGTCGTGATGACAACATGGGCACCACCGGAGAGAAGCCCTTTGAGGATTTCGACACCAATGGAGCCTTTCCCGACACCTGTAAGAAGCGCGTTCTTATCCTTGAACGTCGTGCCCGAGGTTGCAATTTCGTGCAGGATGTCAAGATAGACACCAGTCAGGTTACTTGAATACTCCCAGTTGCTCCCGACTTTGCGTTTGAGATGCAGCAGTGGCACCTTGTCATCGGACACTGGAGTAACTGCAGAAATCTGGGGTCGGAGAAATTGAGACGAAGAACGACGATTTCGCATGCGCGTGCGGGTTTGCTCTGGACCTTTCCTGAGAGAACGCACAACACCCTCATACAAGGCTTTGATGCGGTTCTTCTGATCCTGGCTAATTCCAGGTTGCGACTTCACGACTGTCCATAACTTGAGCACGTCTTCCTGGACCTTCTGAATGTTGACAGTGGAAATAGTATCGCCGCTTGCCATTTCCTCGACGTATGCCTCCAATTTCCGAACGTTTTCACGAACGACCTCCGTATAGACGATATCACCTCTTGCTGTGACTTCAGTGTGGGGGGCGGTGGGGAATGTCACTGAAACAAACTAAATTAAGAGGGAAACGGCAGGTCTCGTTTTCTCGCTTACCATCCTTGTAGACAGGTGGTTGTCCTAGAACCTCTCTCGTGTTATCAATGAGCTGCTGACCGAATTGTTTCGCAAGCGCATACGTGTCACCCTTCCTCGGGTCGCAGCGGTCAATATGGTACTGCATATAAGTCAGCAATTCAGGATCGGCCCTATTGAGGAGAGCGATGCAGCGAGCGGTGAGTTCTCGGTCGACAGTGGTAAGACGTCCGTGGATGATATCATAGTACATGAGCAATGCATCCTGGCGGACCCAGTTCCAGGAGGAGTCGAAGTGGCGGGCTTTCAGTGGATCAAAGGCGGGTTGTATTCCATCGATATACATGTCACCATGTTCTCGTGCGATAGAGTCGAGTCGAGCCTGGAGTACTGCTGATGAAGCCTTTTCTTTGTCGTGGGCAATCTCACCAGCACGAGAATCGCGGTTGAGATAGCGCATGTAGAGTTCAATGTGCTGTGCAGCAAAGCGGTCTTGTTCAGCTTTGAATTTTAAGAACTCCTCGCTGTTGATCGTGGCACCACCTGTCCCACTACCACCCAAACCGCTAGAACTACCGCTGGATAAGGATATGCCAGTGCGCTGAGCATACGCTCCAACAACGGTGTCCAGCCACGCCTTGCCCTCAGCTTCTGATGATAGACGCTTGGCGGGCTCCATTGTGGTCCCCAACAAAAGTACGCCGTCAGCCCGCGAGGAACCCAAACCCCAGGTCTTCGATAAGTAACTTTTGATTGCGGAAGCGTTGAACCCTCCAGGCATCTTTCCGCCAATAAGACGTGAGATAAGACCAGAGGTATACTTGCCGAGCGTTCCAGAATGTCCGACACCTAATGCAGTTCCAAGTTCCTGAAGAGGAAGTTCTTCGCCTTTCTCAGGAGCGGACGTAAACTCAAGTTGGAGGTCACCCAGGATCTCGTTCTGCAAGGTAGACTTCCCGCCTACTAGGTCCTTGATCGACTTTGTCAACGGGACTTCCTCGACCTTCTTCTTCAGCTTCTGGGCAATGATATATAAAAGGATGTCGGCGGCCATTACAGGCACATCCTCAATGGCAGAAGCGGCCACTATCGGAGCGGCTACAGCAGCAGGAGTCGGAGCAGGAATGGGTACAGAAGGTGTGACAGCAACCGCAGGTTCCGCTTCGGTGGACGCGGGAACCTCGTCCTCGAAGAGATAGTAGATCTCGCGAACATTCTTAGCGTGACAGAGAATCGCTCTTTTTCGACTAATAGCGTCATCTTGAGCTTCGTACTTGGCCTTCAATGTTCGAGTCGCCATGCCGGTCAATGTGGGTGATGGACCAAGCTCGATCAGCCGTTCGAAATGGTATTGCGTAAACAACAGATCCTGGGTTTCGATCCAACGGACCGGCGAAGCGAATTGGTAAGATAACAGTTCCACGAGGATGGTGTACGCCAGCTTCTGGCGCTGTTCGAGAGATGCCCAACTTTCCTGATCCCATCTTTTGAGGACTTTGTCAAGGCGAGGCGAAGACGTTTGGTCATAAATTAGCTGCGCGTATTCCTTGGTGACCGCAAATGGTTTCGCGACCAGGTTCGGTATATATTTTCCCACCAACATGTCCGGATTGAGCAGGGTGGGATTAATCTTCTTGGACAGATCTGACGTGAAAATATGCTCAACACTGCACAGCGCAAATCAGACGGAAAAACTCACAAGCCCTGAAAGGCATGACGCCTGCCCAAAGGTATCTGGAATGGAAAGGTACGTCGATACCGGGAAGAGGAATTGTTGCGAAGCCACGATCGAGCTTTATGTAGCCCTCGGATAATTGCAGCTCTTTAGCGCGTTCAAACGATTCTGAGACAATGTCGCCTAACATCTCCTTCACTTTTTCCACCGTGAACGTCTCCGTAAGCTATATCAATTGGTCTAGATTATATTTTTCACGATTCCTGGAGGGAAGTCATACCTTCGCGATGTCAATCTTCTGGACTTTCAAATAATTCAAGACATTGGTCATCGTTTGTAATGCAACCAACTCCCCTGCACAAACATATTGTTGACCCTAAAACTGTTCTTCGGGTATACTTTTGGAGATTCGATTTGGGAACATACCTCAACGTTGTAGTTGACAATTTCAAGAAGGGTGCCCGTCCGACTAGAAATAGTATCGACAACTTCCCGCAGGGCAGCATCCGTGAATGTCTTGGAGATGCGGCTTGGATTCACAGCACACATGGCATAATTAGAGCGGTTATGTGCATCGCGTTCGACGGCGCGCTGCATGGTGATACCACGGTAGAACACAACATCGACGAGTGCAGAGATGTGAAGAACATCGGCGATGGATGCAAGTGCGGAGTACTCTCCAAGCGAGTGTCCGGCGAAGGCGCAATCTTTTTGCACAAAGCCTTTCGCACGCATATCTTCGAACGCAGCCTTTTCGGTCACGACCAACGCGATCTGAGCGAATTGCGTTGCAAAAAGGAGCCCATTGGGATGGCTGAAGGTATACTTAGGGGTGCGTACGTCGATGTCAGCGAAAAGGGGGAGAGTTTTGACGTTGCCATCCTTGTCCATCGTATCGTAGGTCATATCCATGTAACGTTGACGAATTGCCTGGCCCTTGATGCCACCGAAGTGTATGGTTTTTTCCTTCGGATTGTCCTTGACGACCTCAATGATCGAGAACCCGTAAACCGCAAGAAGGTGGGCATCGGCACCGTCCCAAACAGCACGAGCGGCAGGAGAGGTATTGTACAGATCCATGCCCATGCCAGGCTCTTGTGACCCTTGACCGGTGAAGACGTACACCGTGGTGGCTTGCGCAACCTCTGCTGTGCCTTCAAGAACCTTCTCATCCCTCTGGTTGAAAGTCTCTACTCGGACGACCATATTACCATCGCGCATGCCGATGTGACGTATCTTGACTGTCAATTCATCCCCAGGGAGCACCATACCGACAAACGAAACATCATATCTATAAGTAGCATAAACACAAAGTCGACCAAGACCACGAGACAACTTACGCGATAACTCGGTCTGGGTTGCCTTCAGCGACAATGTTCTCCACATAGCGACGTGTCGCAGCACTTGACCACATGCCGTGGGTAATGGTCCCAGGAAGCGCTGCAAAACACGAGAAGTATGGGTTGACATGAATGGGGTTGAAATCGCCAGAAATGATGGAGTAGGGTTCGTTAGAGAGAGGGGCAGTAAAGGTGGACGGGGTATTGTTCGACATTGTATATCCCTCGTTGGTCAGGGGTGTCAGCCGACCTTCGGGAACACCATGACGGTGTAAGTAGGCCACTACGGGATTGCCTTGGCATCCTTCTTGATTGAACTCCACTGAAGCAACCTTCTTCAAGCGTTTTAACTGGTCGCGCATATACACGTCGCCACTGACACAGACATCGCGGTACGAAGTTTTGTCCTTGAAGGAGACTTGAGACTGTATGCGGAATACCAAGGTCATACCGGCCTTGGGAGGAGCAGTCTCGTCTTCCCACGAAAGCCATTCCTTGGACTGAATCACACCGACAGCAGCATCGTTAGCCAACTGGACGACATAATCGGGTTCATCTACTGTCTCGAAAGTGTTCTCGTAGTCGTCAAAACGACCACGATAAAGAAAAGATGACACAACCTCAATGATGGGCTGACCGTCACGGAAGACGTGGCCTTTGACCTGAACAACCTTGCCAGCGTCCGTATTTTTGACGGACGCGATACGAGCGTCCGCAATGCACGCGTCACCTGCCTCCAAGACCCTGGCACCAGGAACCAGATGGAAGCCATTGGAAAGATGAACGAGCTTCAAGAGGTCGCCATCAATCGCGTCAGGAAATATCGACCTCATGATAGCCTAGCCAAACGGTCATTTCTACCACATAGAAATATCCGAAGAACTTACCTGCCAACCTGTCACGATAGCGAAGTCCATCGGGGCCTTGATGGTTTCAGTACGGGCAGTCTTAAAGGCTTCGTTCTGGTTCCCAACAACATTGCAAAAGATCTCAACATCGTTGGCAGATACAACGACTTCTGGACCAATAAATGTCTCGTGAACATCAAGTTCTGGGCGGGTCTGGTCAACACCAAACCACAATCTCCAGTAGAAGTCCTTGATGCGACCATTGCGGCCCTCAGATATCTCGTGGATAGGCATGGAACCCATACTTGGCACATATTTGAATTGAAGGTAAAGGGGGACCGAGACACCTTGGCGATCCTCGAAGAAAGTCACATCAATCAAGTTGGAGGATGCTGTAAAGGTGATCTCGACAGCTTTAAAGCCGGATTTGTGGACACCGTAAGATCTGCCTGCGCCATAAACCATCACCGAAGTAGGAGATCCACCCTTAACATTCACCACAACGCGCTGTCCACGGCGCGGAGCGAGCGCCCGGCGAAGAGGATTGTCGACATATGCACAACCTTGACAGATGGTCTTGGACGTTAGAAGAGCTTTAAACCAGCCTAGTTCCGAACCAGAAATGGCCTCGAGCCACTCGGAGACTTCGGGAACGACGTCGTCGACTTTGTAGGTGATAGATGTAGGTGATTCTTCACATTCAACCTCGTCAGGAACATCCACATCTTCCGCCGCAGGAGCAAGGTAATCGACCGTAGGGACCCTAGAAGCGCTGCCTCCATACGAACGCTGTAAAACGTTTTCCACAAGCTTGGCGGTGACGTTCCCCAGGAGCTCTCCGATAGGTTCGTCCTTGACCGTTGAATGTCTGACAGCGACGGGACCCTGCAAAATGCACACGCGTTGTGGATCTTGGTCAAACACGGCTTCGGTATCCTCTGCAGCCCAAAGAGAATCCTAGGAACTGCATCAGATGTGGGAATCGTCAACAAGCGGTATTTCCAACCTTTTTGAACCAAACTTCGAAATTGGCATCGAGAATGGGGATGAAAGGCGCTGGCTTCTGTCCCGGACGCTGGGAAATGGTGAGAAAATAGGCACGGTCCTCGGCAGCAAGAAGTTGATGGGTAGCATCGGAGTACTTCGTAAAAAACACATCAACGAAAGCAGAGGGATTGTCGAGCTCCTTAAAGCTTTGCAGGATACTGAGCTTGGGGCCACCATCTACGCCAGCGAAGCGTTCCTCGACCCGCCTCAGCCAATCGCCAGTCAAGTTGCGTAAACTGAGGTCGATCCAGCGGTCTTGGTGAGCAACGTACATAAGGCGGATCATCCGAAGCGTGACTTCTTCGTAAGTCATATCAGCAAGGTCGAGAGCAACACTGCCGTCTTTCTTCCATCCAAACCACGGCTTTGCGAAATCCTTGTTTAACTTGTCTATTATCTCAGCTTTGCGTTCAGCTAACCACGCGACTCGCTTTTCCTTCGGTAACTTGAAGACTGTGTCGTCGAACTCTTTCCAAAGTTTGACTGCACGAGTAGCAATCTTGTGGATAGGTTCCCCCAATTCGGAACGAACAGTAAGGACACCACCAGTTGATTTGGCATAGGTATTCTCCCAGTCCTTATCGTCAACACCGGCGGCAGCGATGATCAGATCCTTGACAGAGGAACTCGTGTGTGCTTCTTGGGCGACCATGACGCGACTAGCAAATAAGAAACCATCGAATGGCATAGGTTGCGTATTGTAAAGGTCCTTCGACCAATCACCGGCAAGATACGGCCAAAGATCGTCGGCACCACCAAAACCAGAGCCTCCGACAAGAACAATGTTATCTTGCTGGCGAATTGACCCGTACGTCTTCAGGATAGGCATGTGGAAATCTTCGTACGAGTGGTGTCCTCCAGCACGGCCACCGGTCCACTGGAGAATGATCGGGAAGTCGGGGTTGGCAGCAGCGATATTGACAACTTGGCGGATACCCTCCACGGACCCCGGCTTGAAGGAAACATGTCTGATACCTGCACTGCGTAGACCACCAATGATTTCAGCAGCCTTCTCCGTGCTGGGGATACCAGCCGCCACGCAAAACCCTTCAATAGGCAAACCCTCTCGGCGCATCTCCTGCCACAGTGGGAACTGGAAACCAAATTGACGGGGATTGATGTAAAGAGAGTTTAAAGTGAGGCCGACTCCAGGTGGAATCATGGATTGAATCTCATTAACTTTGGCTCGCAGTGCTGCTGGGCTGTAGTGACCACCGCCCGCAAGTTCGACATGGTAACCCGCCGAAAGAATCGCAGAAACGAAGCCGGCTTTGACAGTAGTGGGTGTCATACCCGCTACCATGATCGGGGCCTTTCCCAGTAAACGAGAAAAAGGCGTGTCTAAGTGAACCTTTCCATCGCTAAGACAATGTGAGCACCACAATCAACAATGCGAAGATCCGTCTACCTCGTCTTGACCAGCCTTGGCGCATACTTCTTGCTCCACCACTCCTCGTACTGGACGTCCTCAGCATCAAACAATTCAGCTTCACCGCGACCATTGTCACCAAGTATGATGACACGTAGTCCACGCCCATCGAGATTACGGGCAGTAAGAGGACCAATACCATTCAATCCACCTGGACCAAAGTCGATTATATGAGTGGCGGACTCCGGAAATGCAGTCGCGAGGTCCCAGTGGATGGGTGATGTGAAAATCTGATCACATAACGACCGAGTGATTGAAGTCGTGTTCTTGCACATGTCAGATCCTTCGAGTTCGTTCAGCAGGAGTAGAGGGCATGTACATGCATGTACTCACCATCCTCAGTGTTGAAGACCGGAATACCAAGTTCATCTGCAGTCCATAACTCTTCGCCACCCAGGTCCTCGTCACACAACTTGTCCGTGGCATCCTTCAAGTAGGAACTGTGGTAGGGTGCGTTGACGACCAAAAAACGAATACCGAATGCAGGCTTCCTCTGCGAGTAGGGGATCTTACTTTGATCTTGTCCACTTGGGGCTCGGACCTTTCTTAAATTCGTCACCAAGCCATACAAAGCGCGAGGAGGTCCCGTGACAACAAAATTCCTTGGACCATTGTAAAGAGAAATTGCCAACTGAGAATTCGGAGGCAAGTGTTTGTTCGTCGCCTCAACATGTACGCATAGCGCAGAAAGTGCGAGACCGTTTATTGACAGCATTGGCGAGGGCTGGCCCTCACCACCATCGATAGCATCCTGAACAATGCCGGGCTCGAGTGCCAACACGGGAAACGCCTCTTGTGCTCGCATACCGCAGAAAAACAACCAGCGAATCGCCTTCTTCACATTGGCACCAAAAGAGTCGTAAGATGTTGAGGCAGATATGGCAATAGCGGAAACAACGCCCTGAGAGTGACCTGTCGCACCAGCAATGTGATCACGAAGTTGTCCAGGGTCGAGACCTGAGATACGACAAACAACCAAATATTGTATAAGCTGTGTCAAGCCGATGAGGGGAAGTGATATGGGAATCGACGCAAGGTACGCGACTGGTGGGCGAGGTATTGCTCCAGAGAGCCACGAGGCAATATTCATTCCATAATTATAGAAGCTCGACGCCTGACGAGGTGCGACGAGCGGTGCAAGTATCTCGTTCGTGATTTCTGCGATTAGAGGCGATACGAAAGGCCTATAGGTATCATAGAGTGCTTGCAGTTCGTCAAAGTAGACCTCGTTCGTTCCTTGCCCACCGAAAAGCGCATATATGGAGGCCTCTCCTTCGGAAGAGGCGGAAAAAAGAGCAGGGGCGGGGGGTTTGGGAATATCGGCAACATCGTGTTGCTCAAGTGCGGCGCGCGCCGTGAAGAAGGATTTTAACACCGACGTGCGAACCTCAGCATCGAACAGCTTCACAAAGGAGAAGATATCCGTCTTGGAAAGATACGAGGAGACGAAGTGCGTGAAGACGTGCAAGAGGAGGGATATGTGTGCTTTCGCGGATTGGGAATCATCAGATAATCTGTGTGCGACAAAAGACAAAAAGCGTGCAAATAGGTCGACCTCGGGTTGGAGATTTGCTTCGAGTTCCGCAGTGGTGTCTAAGGTATTAACTTGCTTCTGAGCATGTGCAAAGTCATCTCTGAGAACTTCAGCTGCGATCCATACGTCACTCTTGGTAGAGACTGGGATCGAGACCTGGAATGTACAGGAAGACGTGAGTAAGTCCCGCACGATACGATTATCAATCTGTACGCGTACTCTAATGTTTGGAACAGCGATAACTAAAGGCCGCGTTGAGATGGCAGACTCGTGGACTGCATCCCCATTCTCAACAGACATTTTGGAGGGTACTATGGCAAACAGATGGACGAAGGGCGTCGGGGATGGGGACGGAGACGGGGACGGAGACGGGGGTATAGAAGAAAGATTAGCCGACGCTCAGGAGGGCTTTATATGCACCCCAGTCCAAAATTTTGGTTTTGGCGTATGCATGCCGCGTGCTTCCCCAAAAAAAACATTGGGTCACGTGGATTACGTACCAACAAGGATGCGTCTCAGTTTTGGTCTTCTTTGACTGTCAAACTACGTACTTGTCCATTCGAGTGCAGCATGGCCGTTGAGGAATCCTTGCCTGCATTGGCGGAAGCGTGTGTCCGCTGACGAGATGTCTCACAACAAATCGCATAATTTGGAACACATAATGGAACCTTCCCTTCTTCTCGACGATAAGTAGGGACATCGATACCTATCGCGGATAACCCCATCAGCGGCGTGTCTCTTACTGGTTTGCCACGAAGTCCAAAAAGTACACGTTCAAGTCGGCTCTCGACTAGTCCGGCAGTTAGGTCGAGTTTGGTAAAGCTGAAATACGCCGAATATCCTAGACAGACCGGAGTCGGCCGTGCACGTATTGGAGGCAATACAGGGGCTAATTTTCCTAGGCGGGCATCCACGCCACCTGACCATTTCATCCATGGAACGGCCGTCCACACCGACCTCCCCCGTCCGCACAACAAAGGTCTGTCCTCGCTTCTGTGCCATACGGCTCTCTCATGAACTACTTGTTTTTTTTCAGCGAAAGCTAGAAGATGCAATTCGCATTCTGGACGGAACTGTCGTATCCTCATCGTCAGCAACTGCTGTCGAGAGACCGACGCCGTCAAAGCGCCCTCACCTTAGCCGCTCTGTATACTCCACGTTGGCAAATTTTGGCACGCCGTCGAAGGAGCGACCACCGCCTTCGTCCGAGTTAGTTCCTTGATATAATGACCCAGTACTCTGCTGAAATCCCATCACGTTTTCCAGTACCATATCTGCAATAGACATCTCAAAAAGCGCGCCACACCTTGCTGCAATTCTTGCACGTTCTGCGCCGCAGACAAAACAAGTACCTCTGTACTGCCCCTCATCGACGCCTTCTCCACACCCTGGGTTTGAATATAGACCTTCTTCCACGGACTCCTTCCTTTCTCGCCTTGCTACTTACAAAATCACCACATACGCCAATAAACCGCCTCAAATCAACGCCGTTGCTGCGGCGAGGTGTGGTTGGCACAACGATGGAAAAGACAGGCTTGTCTGCGGAATATGCGACGTATCTTGGGTACTTGCTAGCCGTGACGGCATGAACAAGGACGCTGGTAAGAAGGTAGTTTTGATGTATTTCAGCCCACTGAGGCTTCGATTTGTAGCCAGTGCACTGGTCCAGAAACAGCGCGTTTCTCTTGTAGAAATGCACAAGGACGGATGTCCTTGGAAAGTCAGGCAGTGCGAGCGTTTGTAGCATTAGTTGTCATTTTTGTGCGAGGTTCTGACATTTCTGCTTTCTAGCTTCCATCTATCGGGTACCCCTCCAGGCGCCTACCATAATGATCCGCGAGTTGAGAACGACAGCGCTGTCCCTCGAACCTATACTCATCAATGTAGCTATCAAGCATCCGCTGGTATGTTTTTCTTCTTTTCTTTCCTCCTGGCCTATTTCTGATCAGGCTATCTAGACCCCCTCTCAATTGAGCTCTATGCATTCCATCTTTTCTGCAGCAGCTTCCGAAAGATGTGTCTCAGAATTGGATTCCACCATGTTCGTCGGCGAGGCTGCACATCCCACAGTCCCTTCAAACACTGCAATTGTTGTTGCCCTCTTTGGGTGGGCGCCAGCTCCGACTGCGATGCGTAGCGAACTTCGTCGTACGACCTCCTTATTTGTTTCAGGCATGGAGTCATATGCTCCTTCCGCTTCTATGCCCCCGACACCGTCGCTTTCCCGTACTAGTACCGCCTCAAGCTACTTCCGAGAGCGGGCAAGCACGCCAACACCCTCTGCTTCAAAGCAGATGAGTATTTCTCAAATACACACATTGCCAGATCGCGTAAGAACATCAAAAAACCAGTGGTCCAATAACGCCGCCACTATTCCTGTTCCCCGAGGTGCCCCACTCGTATATTGTGCCCTCTGTCAGCGACGGGTTGGCCTTTGGGGATATTTTAGGAACGATGTATTGGATGCGCACTCTGCATCCGCGGCTCGTGAACCCAAAGAATTCGACCTGGTAAAGGAACATCGATCCTACTGTCCTTACATTGCCTGTTCGTCGGTGGTTCCTTCATTCTCGCAGTCTCCTGCGACGGACTCCATAGGGAAGGCAATAGAGGGTTGGCGGGCAGTACTGACTGTTGTTCAACGCTATGAGCTCAGTCAGCGACAACGTCTATCTCGGTTGCTGTCAAACGACTGTTTAGACAGCCAAACATCCTCAGCAGAGTTGAAAAGGGTTGAGGCTATGGTGACTGGCGTGAAGGTCAATGGGGTTAGTGCCAATAACATCTCCTCGTCAAGCATTATTGAGGTTGGCTTTATGCAGGGCCGGGAATTGTTGAAATACGTCAAGGCACTTTTAGGTTAGTCTATGCTTTGATACCAATCCATGTGAAGTCTCAAGCATTGTACTTGCTATCATCCACATTACTCACTCGAGGATACGATGACCATAAAATTCCGGGTGTCTATCTTGCGTATTCTGGAAGAAGTGTTTCTAGACTTTCATGCGTACGGAGAGGAAATCGACGCGTGAGAAACTTGACATCCTAATTTCTGATCCTCTACGCGTCGAACCCCAGCAGTCCATTAATTACACGCCACAAGGTCGCTGTCCAGGTATTTATCTCTCTGCTTTAAGTAACGATGTACTACTTGGAGTTCGGCTACATGCTTGCCAGCGGTGAGCCTGTATTGCCGCGCGGACAACCGAATGACGGTATCATAAATATTGTGCCAAGGGACTGTTGCAACGCTCGAAATTCTCTGTCCTAGGTTGGAAGCACAAATGGATTCTGTCAATTCCTTGTCATACTTGTTGAAGCCGACCAGCACGAGCTTTCATCGTGTGGACCAAATGCAAATCCATGCGGCTCATACCAAGCATATCCGCTATCACCCAAGGCCAGATTAATTTTTGAGCTTTGTGGTGGTACGAGGCTCTCATCACAGTGGCTTTTGATATCCCTGTCTGATCGGGCAGTAAGGTGTGTGGATGTGTTTTTGATCACGACCCATTGTTCGACACTGGTTCGGTCATTTTGTCCGCGCCGAATGTGCACGGGAGCCCGCGCGCTGAGGGCATTGATAGCCAGATATCATCGTACTAATGGACACTTCAGAGTAGGGAATCGCTGGTTCTGACCAACCACCTGTCATTACAGTGGTTATGTACTACGTATCTCTGTTGGCAGTCCAAGTGTCCGGATGCAGGTAAGTACGAGACAGACAGATAAACAATGCTGATATAGGTGTATACTAAACTTGAAGGAATGGTGCAGCTTCCTAGTGTTGCCCACTTCCAGCTACTCTCCTTTGCTCGGACGCACCCCCGCCATATTCTGTACCCAAGTTCAACTCCATGTCTAACCTCCTTGCCAGTTCCCGATCGACCTCCTCCATCCTATGTCTTCTTTCTTCTACTCTTCTTCTTTCTAGTTCCTCTTCATGAGCCTGTTCGCGCCTTGCAACCTCCATATCCGCCTCCTCCTGCCGTCTCCTTTCTTGCGCAAGTCTCTCTTCTCGTTCAGCTTCCTCTTGCACTTGTCGCACAAGTGCGAGATCAGCTTCTTCTTGCCTCTGTCGCTCTGCCTCTTCTGCCTCCATCTGAGCACGCGCAAATTCAGCATCGGCAGCTTCTTGTTTTGCACGTGCTCGAATACGCGCCAGTTCTTCCTGCCATCTCCTTTCGGCCGCAGCCTCTTCAGCGCGCTTTCTGCGGGCGTCCTCCTCAGATGCTTTGCGGCGGCGCTCGGACTCTTCACGTTCGCGTTGCATTCGTGCTTCTTCCTGCCTTCTGTGATCTTCTTGCTTCCTGCGCTCTTCCTCCTCGCGCCTCCGGCATTCCTCCTCTTGTCTCTTGTGCTCTTCTTCCAATTTTCTGTGTTCCTCCTCCCTCCTGAGAGTTTCCTCTTCCTGCTTTCTCCGCTCTTCGTCCTCTCGTTTTCTTTGTTCTTCCTCCTTGCGCTTGCTTTGTATTTCTTGTTGTTTCCTTTGTTCGTCTTCATCTTGCCTATGCTCCCTTGCATAACACACATTTTGCTCCTCTGCAACCTTGAGATCATCCATCTGTCCCTGCTCCTTATTTGCTTGATTTCTGACTATCTCGCCTGGACCCCCTCCTGCCTCCTCCCGAAGTACAGACCCTTCCTTTGTAACAGTAACAAGCTCGGCAATATTTTGCCCTTGCTCTGCTTGTCCATGTATGAAATTTCCTTCCGTACCAGGAGCCATTTGGCGTGACATGGTGGTCGGTGATTGGAGTAAGTGAGCAGGAGGAGCAATGCTTTGTGACACGGATGTGGGTGGTGGAATAGATTCCTGGCTTGGCGCTGATTGCGCCTGTGAAAACTGTGCAACAGAAGCCGCGAAGGAGAGGCCTTGTCCAACTTGGCTATACAATGGTGGGGGTGGCGGCGGTGGCGAGAAATACGATTGGGGACGAGGTGGCTGGGAAGTATGCGGTTGAGGTGTCTGTGACTGAACTGGTGGTGGAGGGGGAGGAACTGTAAAGGACGATTGTTGAGGCTGTGGAGGAAACAGGCAAATGTGAGGGAGAGCGGAAGCAGTAATAGATATGTACTTACTGTTCGAGAGTACAGCGGTTGTTGTAGCTGTGCTGCAGTAGCAGGGGATTGGCTGCTCAGGGAGAGGTCTAGGTGACTGTGCTGTTGGGATAGCTGTGGACCATTGAGAGGTGTCTGAGTGTACACTAGGCACTGAGGATCGGACTGTTGCAGTTGGGGTGGTGGTAAAAAAGGTTGCTGGTGAAAAAGTTGCTGTGGTTGTGGCAGATATGGGGTTTGAGGCTTGGCGTTAGGCAGCTGAGGAGGTGGCAGCAGAGATTGGGACGTAGCAGGCCCGATAGGATATTGCTGATGGGGGGGTGGGGGCGGAGTGATGGCAGGAGACTCGTAAAGTTGCTGAGGTTGGCCGGGTGGTGTATAAGGAGGCTGGCGAGAGATCAGGCGCGGAGGTGGAGAAACGGTCTGCGGGTGACCTTGGGTTGGAGCAGGTATGTAAGATTGCGAGTTTGGTTGCAGGTAAGCCTGGTCAGCAGGTCCGTAATCCCCGCTGGTGGTATAGCCCCATGATCCACGCCGCTGGGCAGGCCCCGGCGAGGGGGGAAACGGGGTGGGAAACGCCAGAGGGGGGTAATCATCGATATGATCCTTTACAACAATAGAGGGTGTTGAGCTGTCCCTTTCCCCGGTCATTGATGCTATCCCAGTAGAGTAAGGGGCCAGCAATTGGGAAATGAAGAGTGATGGTGCGAGAGCGGGTGTGTCGCTCAGTGTTCTTCTGTGAAGCTGGTCAGGAAGCGTCTCGGATAGTGGACGACCTGCGTTTGTCGCCCGGTTTGGTAGCGTGGGCTTTGGGCAACTGCGCTCCCCTGGATGAAGGGACGCAGGGTGTTCCAGGTTCCTTCCAGAATCTATGTCAGATGGGTTGCTATTAGCCGGAAGCGGAGGAAGCGAATTGTCCTTGTGTTTTACAGCAACCCCAGAAGTAGTGATACTGTCTGAAGATGCATGTTGACTGGCGTGGGTCGGAATCAACGACGACGGTATCTGGCTCGCGCTGGTCCGGGACAAATGACCCGGCTTTCCAGCGACACCCCAGGGCTGCGGAGAGGGTGATGTTGAAGTTGACTTGGAGGTTGGTTGTCCACCTTGCGCGAAATATGCAGCAGGACGCGCAAGTCGATCAGATGGGCTAATTTTCGAAGGGCGACGCGTCAAAGGCGGTGGAGAGTTTGCATAGAAAGTCATTTCAAGATAAACCTCTCCCCTGGGGCCTGCGGAGGTTTCAAGAGGGACCCAGTCTGAATAAACATTATTCTCGTTAGCTGAAACAAACTTTTCAACGGGGAGGTCGATTGCATACCATCAAACTCGCCAGTTTTGAGCGTTTCAGCGATGTCGACTGTTCCCTTTCCCAAAAGTACATCATCCCCTCGCTGTTCCTCTTTGTAACAGGAGATCTCCAAAATCCTGTTTACCTTGTCTTTCCCTACGTCGGCAAAGACCGGAAATCGAAGCTCGTCGTCCCACACTGGATGCTGGCCGCCCTTCGGATTGACTTTGGTACGCTTCTTTAGACCAGAGAAGTATGCTTGTGCGTAGGGATCCTGTTTGTAAAACGACGGCTGGTGGAGATGCTGAGCCTTCAACACGACGACGACGAGAGTGCCAATCTCCTGTTGCTGAGACATGTCCTGTAGCTGGCAGACTATCCAGATATGTGCCTTTATTCCTCTGGATCAGTGATTGGTGAGCCGAAGCGATCCCTTTAACAATCTTGATTGATATTACTGCACTATCTTGAGCGCCAATTGTACTACGTGTCAACGCCACCCGCACTCGCTGACGTAATCAGAATCGAATCTTGAACCTTGAAGACCACCTTGGTTGACGAGACCTGTTCCGAGAAGAATCCACTTCCTAAAGGTCGTGAAACCAGCCAGGTCGATAATCGTCGAAACAGAGAAACAATCTCAGACTCTCAATACGACAATCAATAGCGCCATGTAGTACTGGTAGTGATCAGCACGACGTTGTTCTGTTCAACAGGATGAACCGAATCATTCCCGTATTGAATGGGATTTGAAACGAGTGTTCTGCACACAACTCGCATAATAGAATCGGCCGTATCCAGTGTCGTGGTATTGCGCATGAACCCGGTAAGTATGATAGTACGGTGTCAAATTTTGAAATGCTATCTGGAGTATGCGACTCTCAGTTTGTCCAATGCCGCCTGGAAAAATAATCACTCGACATCTTTCACTGCTTAACTCAGACCCATACCTGATAGTTTTCCAAGAGGGGTTGGATTTCACTTCGAAGTACATTCATCCTCTTCACTTTCTGTAGATGGTCATGTTCTTTCAGCATTGCTTTGAAATACCGCGCCTATAGAAGCTAAGTCTCGCGATTCTGTGGTTACGATGGCCACCTACCTCTTGTTCTTCCACCAATGTCCATGCATCACCGTCTCGTCCAGCTCGAGCAGTACGCCCGACACGGTGGACATATTTCCTCATATCGACCGGCGTATCATAGCTCACAACGTGGGAGACATGGCTAATGTCAATCCCTCTCGAGATCAGATCAGAACATATTAGACTGGTTACCGACGCAGTGAGAGCAACATCACAACGTATGCGCCATGCTTACACGTGCACCCCCTCGGCTTTGAAGTTTTCGAGAATCACCTTCCGTTCATTTGCGGGAAGATCACTCGAGTACGCGCGAACCGTGATGCGAGCATGTTCAGACGTTCTTAGTTCTTCAAAGCATTCAAGCAAGAATACAAGGCGGGTCGCAGATTCTGATGATTTAGTGAAAATCAGAGCATTGCGAATGTTGTGATTGTGGAGAAGATGAAGCAAAATAAGGGGTTTATCAGATGGCTCGCAAATAACCATATGCTCCTAACGCACTGGGGTGAATCCTCCAAAAAATACGGGCAGTTGGTATACTTACTGTTAGGGTGGCTGGCATAGCAAATCTTTCAGAAACGAGATGGGATAGTGCACCATCAGACGCAACTTCAGTGTGGCACTGAACAACAAAATACTTTGGATTCCGCAGACCAAGAGATACGAGCTTGCCGGGATCCCGGGTGAGTGTGGCTGAAAATAAAAGCTTTTGGCACGAGAGCCCCTTTCGCTCATTGATGTCAACTTCACGCCGTTCAGAGTCCAGGCAACTGGGGGCGAGAGAATCGCAACTTAGCGGGAGACACGCTCCCTCCAACGATAATTCTCCCGCAAGGAAGCTACTGTCTGAAGGTCTCCAATCGATAGCGGCAAGCACCTGGGCCAGCCAATCTTGGAATGATTGAGATAGCAGGCGGTCAGCCTCATCAATGACCTGGGTACATTAAACCTAAAAGTATTCGCAACAGCCATCAACACACGCACCAAGAAACGAAGATGTTGTAACGAAAAGTTAGGAGACCCATCGAGGTGATCCATTAACCGACCTGGAGTGCAGATCAAGACATCCACTTTACTGGAACCCCCTTGTAAGCTGCGAAAGGCATGCAGGATAGTTACCACGACTCAAGCAATAAGGGAAATCTACCTGGAATCAGTCTCAGAGACCAACTGTGCTTGTTCATGGGCAAATGAATGCTGGCCTGTCGCAATACCAATCTATTGAAGACGGTCAGGAGATGATGGTATACTAGGACATAGTCGACCTTTAAACCTCGCCCTTTCCCGACAGTCTCGAATGTTTCCCTGACCTGCGTAACAAGATCCCGCGTGGGGAGAACAATTAATGCACGCAGTCTGGTGACAATCCTATTCGATAAAACCTGTAGCATCCCGAGCGTCAGTAATTTCAAGTGAGATTGATAACGTAGCACCGAAGCTTTCCTCGAGTATGGGAAGGACGTATGCAAGTGTTTTCCCGCTCCCTGTTGGCGCAGAAACACACACATCATGAGGAGTAAAGTACGGTGTGTACAGCATCCCGTGGCGGGTAAGGAAAGGCAGTAGAACGGTCTGCACTACACATCATATTGTCAATGTGGTTGGAGCTCGTGCAATCAAATCCCTACCAGCAAAAAGTTCGTTAATACCAAGGTCAAGCAAGCGTCTCCGTGTCTTCAAACTGAGGCCACTGTCATCTTGCTTAGCTGTTGAGAGAGGCATTACAGCAGCAGGATTGATTACTTCTGCGCATACAAGCGCCTTGTCGATTCCTTGCATAGCAAGCACAGACTTGGGTGGTGCGCTGGGTGGCGCCGGCAATGGAAATGACGGCAGAACGCCAGCTGCAAGTGCGGAAGGTCTCTGGATGGCAGGGGGTTTCTTATTCGCCGAATCGCGCCTCCCTCCTGCGCAGTTATCGAGGTATGGTTCTTCCCCTACCACTCTTCGTTTTTTCTTTGCGGGCTGAGCAGGTTGGGCGGCCATCCTATTTTCACTCGTGCCATCGCTATCCACCCCATCCGCAATCCTCTCATCGTGATCCTCCTCGCCTTCTTCAGATCCCGAGTTTGATTGAGGAGTACTTGTGGGTTTCCGAGCTACTGAAGATTTTCGTGCCTTTCTCCGAAGTTTTTTGCGCTTCAGGTACCTGGCCTTTGCCTTGGTCTTTGTCTTTGACGCTTTAGCACGGAACGAGACATGGTGACCCGAGTGTACTTACTTTTGACCCTTCAGCTTTGATCGACTCCTCGGCCATTCTTACTCTCAAGCGCGACAGAACCAAAGAAAGGAAATGGTAAGAAGAAGCACTCTCACTTGGAAGCGAACAATTTGGTGCTTCAAGTACTTTATTTCCTAGGAGCTGGGTTTGATGCAAGTTGAAGAGGTGCAAAGTTTAAGGAGTGAACACAATAATACTACTTGATTACCGACAGCAAGTCGTGGGACTGATATTACATGTCGTCATTCTGGTCATCACCAGACCCGTGTTCGGCAGTTCGGTCCAAGGTCACGATCAATCAAGACAATCGACTGATCTCGTCAAGTTCATAGAATCATGTTCACTCATGCCGACAGGAGATCAACTTACAAAGCCCCACCCACTACATTCACCGACAAGTTGGTGTCTCAAGAGGCTCGACGCGAAAAGGTCAGCGGTTATGCTCCAGCAGTTCTTTCATTCGAGCTGAATGGGATAGCTGTGTTACATAGGCTCTAGAGGAACAAAGGCGGGTGCGTGATGTCGCGTTGTGGCCCTTGGAAGACTAATTCCTCATGCGCATTGGGCCCGCACGTAGCGAAGGGCACAGAAATTTGATTCATCCAGACAGCTGGATGCGTTCGCGCATTTGAGCCTCGGTGCATCTGACGACGAGGCTGATGAAGATATCGACGAAGAGCCTCAAGTGATAAGGGAAGGGATAGCAAGTTTCGCATCCCCTGCAGACACGCCAAATGTATCTGGCACTCCTGTTGCATCAAAGGCAGATGATGGCTGTCTTCTAAAAAAGAAGCGTAGCAGAAACAAGCGCAAGCGAGCAAAAAAATCTAGCAAGTGGGCAAACAAGTGCATGTACGCGGAACTATTGGAGATGAAAGAAGAGCCTAATCTTTGGGACGACCACTCGAACGACGCAGATGACGGCCTTCCTTCGGACCTCGAAAGAAGTTGGGTTGCAGTGGCACCCGTACCAACTGGAAAGCGATGTCTGGCAATCACTCACCAGTCAACGTCGGGAATCATAGGAATATGTACAGGCGTTATCCCAAATTCAAATTGATCGCTGACCGGATCATTCTACAGCACCAAACACCACTCTTCGGTCTCGACTTTTGGGGAAAATGTTGCTTCCGCGCTTTCCGTCTTCGCTCCCTCCGCTAACGGTATTAGATTGCATTCTTGACGTCAATTGGAGAACGAACGGAATCTTACATGTCCTCGATGTCATGAAGTGGAAAGGCCAGGACATCGCAGATTGCGAAACCCCTTTCAGGTATTCTGCGGTTCAATCAAGATCGTCTCTTGCTCATCGAATCCACAGGTTATGGTGGCGGGACACTCGGCTCGCTGAACTGCCAAAATTTGCACCACCATCAGCTGTGTTCTCCTTCACGGGTTCTACTGAAGTTCAACAGTCGGTTTCATTGCCAAATTCTTATAATTTTCAATATCCTACATCATTTGTTCCTATTCCCTACCATACAGATACGACTCTCCCCATGCTACATTCCTGCATCGTACCCCTGGCTCGTTCAACACGGGAAATCTTGGTCAATATCCCAACCTCAATGCCATTGCAATTCTTGCCCTCGGATTCTGGGATGTCGATCGATTCGGGAGCTGACCATGGAATGACAACTGTTCCAGTGCACGTAGCATCAGACGGACTTCTTCTTTACGTCTCTCATGCAAGCTACGAAGAGGGTTTAAGCCCACTGAGTTGCTGGATACCTATAAGGCCAGTCACTCAACCTGGCGAGCAAGACATGAATGATACGGAACGGGACAGCAACGCCCCGTTGGATCTGTTTCAGCGGTACGTTGGTGTGGGTCTGCCTGTTACCGTGTCTGATAGGTTGTAGTAGACTCGTCCAGCGTCGTTTGAATAGGGCGCAGCAGAGCTCGGACGTCCTTTCCGACGGGATGGTCGTGTAGGGTTGCAGACGTGTAAATGACTGTTAGTATTATGAACATTCCGTCCGCGAGAAAAGTAAGCTATACACAAAGATGTTATTACTCGCAACTATTGCTATGTAGTGAACACCAAGTAAAACGGAATATGCCAATAATTGTCGCAGAGATACAGCGACAATCACACCATTCTCACAAAACAAACCAGCTCAATCAGTGGCAAGCAGTTTCTTCAGATAGTCTACCGCTGCCTGCCGCACAGATGCATCCACAATCGGATTCCCCATCAGGTCCATCGCAAGTTGAGCGCGCTGTTTCATTCCAGACTCTTTGTTATTCTCCCGATCCGCTTGCTCTCTCTCGAATCGGCGGCGTTCCAGCTCCTGACGCATTGAACTTTCTTTCTCTTCCCGTTCTTCGCGTCGCCGGAGGTAATCGATTTTGAGCTTGCTGTGTTGAACCTGTGCTTGAAGTAGCTGAAGGCAAGCTGCCATCAGGTTCTGTGGGACGGAGAAGTGAATATGTGATTGTTCTGATTGAGGGGACGTGGGCCTCTGTCCTGGGACCACGGGCCGACTAGGTGAATTCGGCAATCTTCCCTCCATCGTAGGTTGGTCTAAAACAGCGGAAGGTTGAAGGTTCATGGGCTGAGGATAGGGTGGTGTACAAGTGACTTGGGGTGGCGCAGGAGGTGGGGAATCTGAGATTCCCAACGAATTATCTTCGTCCTCCACTTCATCGCTGTTGACTGCGCCATTCGCACTTGGTACGCCATTCGCGTTATGGCGAGTAGGAGGGCGGGTAATCGCCGGGTCACCATTCCATCTGCGACACAACATTGTTTGGTTGATGCGTGTTCGATTTCTATGACCCACCTGTGGTAAAACAGATTATACCACCCACTTCGATGCCAGTGGTCGATGGTCCTTGCATTAAGATTTCCAACATCACAGCCACCCTTCCGGGCCAGCTGAAGTCGGCGCTCATACTCCCGTAACCTGTCTCCCTCAATAATCATGCCCAGAGGCCCATTCCCAGATGGTGCATGATATGCCTCGAAAGCATAGATCTGTTTGAACAGGTTAAAGTTGCGCTCGTAGCAACCCTTGAGAGCTTGGTATGTTTTCTTTCCCCCAAAAACTTCTATAGCACACTGGAGTCGGTTATGAAAATGCCAAATATTTCCATAGGACGAATACGTACCTCGCGGAAGCATGAATTTTTCGTCGAGCGGAGAGAATTCCAATGTTCGTCTTCACTCGGATCCATGAGCCAAGTGAACAGTTTGGTTTTCTCTTCTTCGGTCCAATGTTTCGAGCCATGGACGGAATCGCCATCAAATTCTGCCATATCTTGGCCCTCTCGTCGTCGTTTTCCCAGTTGGGTGCTAGACATCGTATTAGCCCCATCGGTGTGCTTGCGCTTCAGTGCATTCGCAGTCGAACCATCGTTCGTCAGAGGGACAGTATATTCATGTATGGGGGAGCGCGAAGGACCAGCAATAGGCTGAGTGGGCCGTGGACCACCACCACCCGAATCGAGGATAGTCGGTGGTGAATCTGTGATCCTGAATGAGGTACCGTCGTGGAAAGTCGATCGTGCACTAAGCGTGGGGGTAAGGTGAGACCCTAGCGCTTGATTAAGGCTCTGCAGCGGATTCATCGATGAGGTTACAGTGAGATGGAAGAAGTAAGCCGTCCTCACCGAAACGTTGCTGACGTTGGGATCACGTTGTAGGTGGCCAAAGGCCATGCCTGGGTCACTAGATGTGATTGAGAATACGATGAGACATTGCGCCTGAAATGAAGTCGTGCGGACGACAGGCGGAGAGAGTGTAGTACTTACCCATGAGTCTGGGAGTTGTCCATGGTTAGCTTGGCTCTGCGGTTGAACCACGATGAACCGGACGTGAACCGCTCGCGCTTTGCTGCGGCTCGTTTGCGGTGCTGCAACGCGGCCCTTTCCAAAAACGAACGAAGCGCCCCGGTTCGCTAGCCATCCTCTACTGAATGCATAAACAATTAGGAAAACTGCTAGTATGGATACATGACCGTTCACAACTCAGATCTCATCGTCTGGCTCTCCCTCAGCGTCCAAGTCCGAGTCCTCCTCGACCACTACCCGCAAGGCGACACCATCGTCCCCATTCCCGGTGCCTCGCGATTGTGAGTTTCCCTCCCCTTCTCCTGAAATCTTGCTGCGAACCACACCTTCCGCCACGAACACGGTATCATCGCTCGGAACGCTATGCCGACTGGTCAATCCTGTGAGCGGAGTTCCCATATCTTCCGATTTCACGTCTGCGCATTCCGGTTGCGAGGATCCATCTTTTCGCCCCTGCTCCTTCTCTCCCTCCGAAGTACCGACAACAAGACCAGTACCCGGCAAACGTCGCATCGAATTCCGATCGACTCCATTCGTAGAATGGCCTTCTCCATCGAGATGGCCGTTTGTTTGATCATCATGGTCATCGTGCCCCCCAGTGTAGGCAAGATCCGTGGGTGCACGCAGATCCTCAGGAGTGGGCGAATTAATTTTCCTCCGCTTCTGAGATGACGATGGTTTCGGAGGCGACGTCAGTACAGACTCAGAGAGCTGAGATGCAATGGGAACATGCGATCGAGCTCTGGGAGGGCGACCGCGGCGACGCTTCATTGGCACAGTGGAATCCATGTCCTCCATCCAAACATTGCTAGTGCCAACAGGAAACGCATCGGTATTTTCTCCATTGGGTCCAGAGTCGCCCTCCAGAACTCGCGCCGAAGCCGACCGAGTGGACATTGCAATGGAGTCGGGGGTGGCGTCCCTCAACTTGTTTCTCAGATGCCTCTTTGGACTGGCTGCTTTTTCGGGGAGCAGGTCATCAAAGAGTTGGGCTGCCGTCACTTCTGCCGTATCACGGGCAGCCACCACTTGTTCGTTCTGATCGTTCGACCAACTTTGTCCGGAACCCAGAGACTTGGCTCGATCGCCAATATCCAGCACGGGCGTCCCGTCCTCCGCTGGGCTCTGAGGCGTGCTGGTGTGGACTACAGCACCGAAACCCAAGTTTGTCTTGGTCTGGAGGAGCTCTACACCTGCTTTAGTGCGAGATAACGCGAAAGGTGTCCATTTCAGTTTCTCGGGCTTAAGCTTCAGGTATCCTTTCCTTTCCCAGGCTTCCAGCCAGCTTTCCACCTTGTCCTGATCCCAAGATATTTCGTAATGCACCGGTGCAACGAATGGCGTATTAGACTTGTTTCCTCCCCCTTCCGTTTGCTTTTGCGGACTGGGTCTTTGCAGGTGCTTCCGCGCAATACCATTTTTGCGACCACGAGGGAATTTAATCGATTGCCCAGGTGATGGACGAGCAGAGTTCGGGGACGCGGTATCCACTGCGATCATATCTTGTTGGACGAGAATGGTAAAAACGTCCTCGATGGTCATGGACGTGGCTTTACTTATATCTGTTTGGCGGTACGCGGAGTACCTGATATGAGGGAGAGTCAACCCATGAGCAAAAGAAAAATAAGCTGACCTTCAAGGGTAGGTTTCGGAGGGGCGGATCTGAAGTAACGCATAAGTGCAAGCGTCCAGTAGTTCTTGTAGCCAAGAGCACCCAGCCCAGAAAGGGGCTTCTCTGGAGAACCTGCACGCTGCTCCTTCTTCGACAATAGGTAACCTAGACATGTATTTGGTTGTTGGAAGGCCGACACAAATCAGGGACATGAAACATACTGAAATCGATGAGGTAATTTCCCCAGCCTTGTCGCTGTCGTACCGGAAGCGTCATAATACAACTCACGTTGTATTGCTTCGGCGAGCATTTCTCCTTGCTAAAATACCCCACGAAATGAGCGCCGATATCATCGGTCTCCGTCATGACGTAGAAAAGAAACGGTTCGACATCATAGAAGAGAGATTTGTGGTCAAGAAACATTTTGGATAGGAGGCAAAGGTTTTGGCAATATATTTTGTTCTTGCGTCCGTCCACCTCGAATATAGAAATCAAACTGTCGCGGTAGATTTCGTCACCGGGGGGATGACGAGCTTTGCATTTCAACTGTCACCACAGGTCAGTTACAAAGCGTGCTCCACGTTCATGCAAGAACTTACTCGATGTCGACCAAATGCAAAGCGGCTCCGCATATACTTCAAACAAAATTCGCATATCCACAGCCGCCCGTCTGGTATATTTGCATACTCTTCCGGGAACGGGGCATCATACCAAGGATGTATGTCATATGGTCCGAAACGGATAGTACGAATACGTAATGTCGACCGTCCATCAGGGACAGTTGGTGTGTTGGGTGTTTGGGGAACGTTGCCTGGAGTGGGTGGGAAAAGACTCGGGGTGGATGGCACGGGAGATACGGGAGGTAATGAAGGAGGTATGGATAATTGGTGGAGGGTAGCGGAGCGAAGAGGGCGCGAAGACGGACCGGCTATCGGCACGTCCACGTTTTCGGCAGCTGAAGGTGGCAGGACCGGAGCTGGATACAATTTTTCCTAGACAAGTGATCAATCAACGAGGGTGGGGTGTCATGTCGAGAACACACTTCAGCAGCGAGCCTGCTCTTTTCAAACTTTGCCCTATCAAAATTGTCGATGTTCGTCTTCGAAGTATCCCGCTCTGCTGGTGGCAAAAGATCTTCAAAGATGTTGTGTTCGATGTCGTCCTCACGCTCCTTGCCCTTGCCCTTTGGCGGAAGACGCAATCGCACAATCAACGGTGGGGGAGGAGAGCGCACCTTGATGCGCATGCGCTTTGTAGGGCGCGGAGTCTGCGTCTCGGTTGCGCGCTTAGCGGGTCTTTTCTTCTTGGTCGATTGAGAACGGAGCGCCATGGTAGCGCTCACAGTTTCATCCGAGTCCGAGTCCGATTCCGAATCAGTAGATCTGTCGGTGGATGAATCGTCGATCTGGAAATCCATTTCGGGGTGCGCTGCAACTGGGTCATTGCTCGACGTATCTGGATTAGACGTGCCGTTCGGTCCTACTAGGGGGAAAGCGCCATGCTGAGCCAGAGTGGAATTAGGATCGGGAGGGAGTATGTCGAGTGGAGGGCATAGAGGACAATGCCATTGACCCGGTGGTTCTTCCTCCAGTGCAGGTTGGAGACAATCCATGTGCCAGCCTGTTCAAGGGTAAGGTGTGAACAGATGGGCGATGGGGTTCGCTGTATGATTTACCTCGATCGCAAAAGTCACAAAATAATATCCTGGCCTTTTGAGATATGAAACCAAAAGGTATATAAGGTGGATGGAGTGTCTTACATCGTCTCCCTTTTCCCTGCAAATCTCGCAGATCTTGCACTCGATGCATTTCCAAGGGTAGGACCGAACAACTCCGGCAACCTCGGCAAGCCCCATGCAGCTTGGATGTCCTGGGAAAACAGAGTTGATAGAACACTCAGCGAGGGTGAAAGGACGCACCACTGCGACCACACTCTTCACAAGAGACCATGGCCTCTGGCTCGCCGTGCTTGTTCTTGGAATCATTGCCCTGACAAAACCCACACTCTTCTTCACGTCTAGGTTTTCTCCTTCGTTTCTGGGGTTTTGTGACCCGAGAAACCTCCGCTTCGGGGATCGGGAGATAAGCCGCGGGTAGCTGAGGCGCGAACGGATCACCCTGAGGTCCCTGGTCATACTGCAACGGTTCCTGAGAGTAGTGCCTCTTCCGGGGGTGGTCGAACTCGTCGTGGACGATGATGGGGTAAAACTAATGACGATTTGATGAGCAGAGCGGTCCTTGACCACGTCCCAAGACACGCGACGCGTTCGCAGCCGAGAGGGTGTGCTCACCTGTTGAGAGCCTGCTGGGAGCGTATTTCCGTGCGCGGCCATGGCGGGGTCGATGGAAGGACCGCCTGCGAGGGCAGGATCGATTGGGATGTCGTCGACGTTGCTCAAGGGTGTTCCATGTTCGCTGGCGGTGTCGCGGTCGAACACGGCGTTGGATGGAAATGGGAGTCCGCGCATGCTGGCTACGCTGGTGGTCGCGGAGGACGACGAGCTCGAGGGGGCGGTTGGCGGCCGAGCACACTGTTCCGTGACCGTCTCGCGTGACGACGAGCTCTAGTCACGGATTCATGACGAAAATATCCGTGGGAACGTGTCTTTTCGTCCCAATAGTTCCATATTTGGTGCACCGATTCTGGCCAAATTTCTGGCCTGCTCCTCCCGACCTCAGGGCTGTTTCCATTTTTTTTTTTCGTGTCCGTGGGCAAACAAGGGTCAACAAGCAGCACTTCGATCCTGTGTGCATTGGCCGGTCGAGTCGAGCTGGCTTGCTGGCTTTCAATCTCCTCCTCCTTCGTTCCTTACCACCATCTCCCTCCTCCAAGGAATGCAAGCCGTCCTACATCGCCAGCCCCTTCCCCCACTCTTAGACCAGTATCACCCCCCATCGCTCACCCAGCCTCGCTCAAATCCCACCGTGATGCCCACCCCTCCAGTCGTCTCTCGCAAGCGCAAGAGAGCCCACCAGTACACAGTCAGCTACAGCGAAGTTCAGGAAATCGACAACCAAGGCCGTGTCCGTGATGTAATCGTCATCGAAGACACTCCGCCCCCTTCCACCATATCTCCCGCAACAACCCACACCCATCCCTATTCCGCTTCCTACCAACCTCCTCCCTACTCAGCTCCAATCAGGACTAGGGCCCGTGCCGCCGCAGAGGCACAGGCCACGTCCGCCAGCACTTCTTCGGCAGCGTTGGTGGCACCAGCGCCAAAGAAGCGGAAGCGAGACCAGCCCGATGACCCCCGTGGGACCATCGTCAAGAAGGTCACCACTGGTCTTCAACAACAGCCCGCAGTACCCTCCAAGTCTTGGGCCAGCGGCAGTGGGCCTGCCACGACAGATGTACGTAACATCTCGCTTACCTTGACCAAACCGTATGCATCAATTCTCCAGCCCTCCAACGACATCGTCCCTTGTGACGATAAGGAAGGCCATTACATTATTGTCCCAGACGACATTATCTATAATCGTTGTATGCCATCCCCTTTGCACCATTTCTCCCTCGTTTCAAATCCTCTTATTCAGATCGCACGGTTCGCCTTCTTGGTCAAGGGACTTTTGGCAAAGTCGTAGAAGCAGTCGACATTCAAACACAGAATCGAGTGGCAATCAAGATCATCCGTGCTATTCCCAAGTACCGTGATGCGAGCAAGATCGAGATACGTGTCCTCCAGAAGCTCAAGGAAAGAGACCCTGCAAACGTCCAGTTGGTCTGCCTGTTTAACAGCAATCTAAAGAATGCTGACATATTGTTACGTTCCTTCTAGCAAATGCATTCATTTACTCCACTGGTTTGACCACCGAAACCACATTTGCCTAGTTTCGGAATTGTTGGGCATGTGTGTATACGACTTTTTGAAGGAGAACGAATTTGCCCCGTTCCCCCGGAATCACATACAATCTTTCGCCAGGCAATTGCTTGGAAGCGTTGCGTGTATGTCACAACCTTGCTATGTCCTGCCGAAACTTAGGTCGTGTGTGCTTCTTCTAGTCCTACACGATCTCCACTTGATCCATACAGATCTGAAGCCGGAAAACATTCTACTTGTGCACAACGACTACAGGCTTGCTGTTGTACCCGTGCCTGGGAAGGTGAGCGCCTGTGCATCTTTGAAAAGTAAAATCGATGTAATGATGTTTCCATTCGCAGCGGAATGCTCCACCACGGACAAAACGGATGCTTCAGTCTACGGATATTCGACTCATAGACTTTGGTTCTGCGACCTTCGAGGAAGAGTATCATTCGACGGTTGTCTCGACCCGTCACTATCGAGCGCCGGAAATCATCCTTGGTGTGCTTCCTTGGTCCACGAGGCTGTTCTTCTACTGACGCGAGCTCCCCCGTATAGGCTTGGGATGGTCATACCCTTGTGATGCATACTCATTAGGATGCATTCTCGTCGAGTTCTACACTGGCGTTGCACTTTATCAAACACACGATAATCTCGAGCACTTAGCCATGATGGAAGCAGTGATGGGAAAGATGCCCGACCGCTTTGCGCGTGCAGGGGCGCGGTCGAAGCCCGAGTTCTTCAAAGAAGGCTCACGGCTTGACTGGCCCAAGCCCAAGGCCTCGCGGCAAAGCAAGAAGGATGTTCGTGCAACCAAGTCACTCGTGGTAATTCCGTAGTCGCACTTACTGTCGCTATTTACTCAAGTTTCATTTGCCCACAGGATGTTATACCACCAAGCGATCAGATCAACAAGCATTTTTTGGATCTTGTGCGGCGATTACTCGCTTTTGACCCCGCTCAACGGATAACTGTGCGGGAAGCCCTGCACCATCCGTACTTTTCTATCAATGTTCCAGAGGAACTGTAGCCCACATTACCACAGGTTATCTATTTCACTCTGTAGACCACTCCTTTGCGCCGGTTACTCCCCACACCACCATCTTCTTTATCCATCTGTCTGCAGCACTCTCAGTCCCCCCGGTTGTTATTACGGTGTTCGGTCGTGGTCATGTACAACGCAGTCAGCTCACTCCATCGTCTCCTCATCCATACCTATTTGATTTCCATCGACCCTTTCACGCCTCTGCCTACCAAGTGCAACATCTGTTCTCTTTACACGCTTCTAGCAATATCGTGCATTTTCACTCATCATCTGTATGAGGCTGTTCCCCGGGCATCGCAGGCTACTCAGTCTCTGAAGACGGAAACCATGCAGAAGGGGAACTTGTGGTAAGATTATTGCCGCACTCAATTCATGTGCGCTTATTGCGACTGAGCAGGAGCATCATCGCGACATGGTTACATTTCGATTGGCGTCACATCCGATCTCGTCGCTGGTTATCATACGCGGCAAGGGTGTTACGTATGTATTAGTATACAAACGTGTGGAGAACAAGTCGTGCCCGGACCGGGACCCCAAGGAATCTCGAGTCGAGCTATAGCTTGACAAGGCGCGCCTTTCCGACACTTCTTCGAAGGCTTCCCGAAAATACCTCTGTTTCGAAGGACCACACCATGTTCGTAATTACTCATTGTCCAAGTCCGTCAAAGTAGCGTTCCAGGTCGGTATCCAACTCCTTTCCACAAGATCTCACATTCCTGCGTTCCTCAAAGTATGCATCCATCAACTTCTTCCCTAACGAAGTCGGCCGCCGCTTGTAGATCTATTCTTTGCTCTGCATCAATATCGTAATGATATTGCTCCACCTATACCCTTTGTTGTGTTCCATCTTGAACGAGTACACGTCTCTGGGTGTCATGCTGGTCGATGTGCGAAGCCTATACGTGATGCCAAACCACGAACATTGGGCCACTAGATAATGTTGCCTGTAAGTGCACCTTTAAGAAGCTGGGATCTTCAAATACCTTGTCAGGCAAGTCGAGCTCGAGGCCAAATGCCACGAAATAGAATGAAGTGTGGTTTGCGTTCTTGTTTCGCCGCAAAGCTATGATGCGAAACTGAGAATATCCCGTTTTCGCAGAGGTTTGCTTCCATGTAGACTTCGATGTGCTTGACGAACCGTTTGGTTGAGCGTGGCCGTGGCTACTTGTAGAGACACCTACGGAAGCTAAGGAAGGCGGTGAGTGCGCGATTCCCGAAAGAAGTAATAGATGTCCCTCACTCTGTCGTCGGTTGAACAAGTGGTGAGTTATCGTTGTATTCTGGGTCCTTCAAGCAATTGATGAATATATCCTGTCTGCCTTGCACCGACCTCATCCTGGTCATTACTGAGTTCGTCGATCATCCAGAGAAGATTGAGGCAATCAGGGTATATTCTAAATCTTTCCTCAGAAGCATAGGGGAACGCTCTCGCCGACAGTAGCTCGCTGTTCGTCCTGTTTAACACATCGCATTGCCTTTCTATCAGGACATTAAACGCGTTAATCCGAGCTTTGAATTACTGACAGCCGGGTAGTCTCCCGGGAAAATACTGCCCTCCGCAGGAGGGCAGGCCGAGAACAAATCGGGGAGATGCGTGGAGAGGTGGGTAGAGTACCTTCAAATTCTCTCGCCCCCTTCTCATTTTATGCCAAGTTTGATGAACGTATCCAACGCGATGATCCCCTTTCAGGTCCTGAATCCACAGGTTGGAAAAGGACACTTTTCCGAAGAGCATCCAAAGCCCGTACAAAAGTTGGCAGGGTACGTTGTAGCGTCCGGGTTGGATAAATTCTCCATCGTGAATACGGCCATCGGACGCCATCAGTAATTTTACATGTTACTAAACCCGGCTTGCCGTGTCTTAGCCAACTAATTCAACTTCTCAAATTCGGAATTGTAGTGTAAAACGACTCGCAAATCTATACTATTCCTAGCCAAAAAGATGTTGTCCACAAACCCCGAGTTGAATTTTGACGAGTGCCCGAGCTGAATAAGTTGGATAAGTTGGAATAAGTCGGGATAAGCCGCAGCAAGCCAGATTCAGTAACATGTAAAATTACTGATGGCTGCGGTGCCGATGGCTAGCGGCCAGCTCCACTATTCCGTGGCAACTTCACAAGCTCTGAGGGACTGATAAAAGCAATGACTTTTAACAAACGACTAGACACCTTTGGCACGAGTAGGTCCGTCCTATCACGGATTGATCGACCTTCTCCGGAAAATACCGACCGATCCTCGGTGCATCTCGCATTACATAATCTTCAAGGTGTTCTGTAATCATCTAAAAGTTGGTTACCCTCATACTCACTTCCATACGGCGGTCACCTAGATACTAGACCAAGACACTCGCAACAATTAATTTGTATGACTGCACGATCTGTAGTATGTGCTGAAAGTGCGATAAGATTGAAATTTACACCACGGATTTGCACTTGGTACTGTAGCGTACCCGCCGACCAAACAAGACAAAACTATCCAAGTTGACCATGTCCGACAACAGAGCTGAACTGATTAGAGGTTAGTGCTGGTATTCTTCTACGATCCAACTTCGTATCCAATTAAAATTTCATCGTCGTGACAATCGTTCGGGACGTAGCCAAACTACAGGAACGCGAGGATTTCATCCGCGAGTCATGGGTCAAAGCCATGGAAGCCCGTCTGGTGCGGGACGAACTCGTCAAATGTCAACGACACGAGAGCGTCAACTCTCTTGAGAACTGTCGGTGGTTGTCCGAAAAGTACGCTCATATGCTTCAAGAGAACAGGGTGCGTCGGTCTGTGTTGCACGCGATAGCAGTTGACCAGAACCTTGCGTGGGTTAGGTAAAGGGGTACAAGAAAATTGATGTGTGAATGAACGAGGTAGAAGCTTCGTTGGCGTCCTGTCCATTGCACATGTCAGAACGGGTTGTATACCCCGTTGCGTAATTTCGCCCTCCAATTGTTCATGTATGAGTTTTGCAGCACTCGATAGATATTCGAGGATAGATTATCTATCATTAGATGACAAGCCAAGTCAAAACGGAAAGGCAAGCGGATTACTTCCTGCCCTTGCGCCTCCTCCCCTCAGCTCCACTTGTCTCACCACCACTCAACTCCTCCCCACTGCTAGCGGCAGTGGGCTTCCTTGACTTTGGTTTCTTGAGGTGGTGTTCGGGGATCCATTCCTCCTCATACGTAGCTCCGCTAGAAGTGACTGTAACCGAGCTGACTGGTGTGTTAGCTTCAGGGCGAACACGCTTGGACTTTTTGGTTTTCGTAGCAGGGAAGTAGGCGAGGTAAAGGAAGTAGGAGGTCCCACCAAGGAATGCGGCGACGATCGAGTAAGTTGAAATCCTGGACACGATGAAAACTGAGCAAGGGATACTGTAACGGCACGGAAGACTGACAGTTTGAGGTCAAACCACGAACTTTCGGGTTCAACGATGGTCACCACGGATTCAAAAGCCGTGATGCGAAACTTGAGGTCCTGAGAAAGAGCAAGTTAGCGGAAGACACATGTGTGGTGGAACTTACATCCACAGAATGCTCCAGCCAGATGTTGAGACGGAGGTCTCCCGGCTAAATTGCATGTTGAGAAGAGGGAGTGAGCAGCGAGTTGGCATACATACCTTGAACCTATATCATATCAGATTAGTCCTCGAGAGAGGCAGGAGATGGGAGAGCTCACTCGGAGTGAAATGTGTAAGGAATTTGAATCTTGGACTTTTCCAACAACGATAAACCATAAGTAAGCGAAGTTGTCTGGATAGAGAACGATGAGCTGGTATTCAAAGAGACACAAGATATGTACATTTTTCACTAGGGCCCCGCTTTCAGGATGGTGGAAAGAACCACCGACAGAGTCGATCGTGACATTCTGGTCGCTCTTATTTTCTACAAACAAGTAGATTTGGTTACGTTCGCCATTGACCACGTCTACAAGGGCGGGTCAGAGTGTGCATGGAAGATTCGCTGGTGACATACGACCAAAGGGATTGTGGTCAGGAAAGGACGCTTGGACGACGACTTCGGGCTCGATTGACTCGACCGGTGCTGAGCGCAATGTCAGACTACGATAAAAGGCGAGACGGAGACGCACATGCAGAGACGGCGAGGGCGGCGAAGAGAGCGGCTAGAGCAGTGAGGAGACGCATGGCAAGTAACACAAGTCAATTACAGTTTTGGCCACGTCCATGTCTTGGGTCACATGACCAACTGGGTATGGCCTTTCCTCTTTCCCTTCCCGCAACCCAGCCTCTCCTCACCATCACTTATCGTGCGCACGTCTGTAACTTGTCTTTGATACGCATGAATAACCACATTTTTCAGCTCAAGAGGGCTTGTGGATCATCGAGTTGCACAATGGAGAGGACTCTAGGCTCACTGCGCATCTAATCGACGACGCACTCCAGCCCGCGCTGGACATGGTCGAGAAACATTGGTCAAACAACAGGCTTTTCCCTCTCGCAGGTAGCCAGCATCCAGAATCAACGTCCAACGCCGGCGAGGGCGCTCTTATCATCGTAGGCAAACGTGATCAAGACAAATACTTTAGCAATGGCTTTTTGTACGACAGCGTCAAGAACAACCCTGGTTTCTTCAGCGGTCTGTACAGATGTTCTCGTCATCTTCTCACCATAGAGACATTGTCCCTGTCCCAGATACTGCAAATCCATTCTATGCACGCCTGCTGACCTTTCCTAGTATGTTCTCCACGTCCCCTCTCTTTAGTACAGATGTTCACCCGTATCAAGTCCCTACTATCGCAGCTATAAATGGCCATTGTTTTGCGGCTGGTTGTATGCTCGCCCTCTCTTGTGACTACCGTGTGATGACCGACGGAAGCAGGAGACGGGCGTGGTTATGCATGAACGAGGTACCATTTTCTTCCTCAACGGATCGTTTGGCTAACACAATCATTCTTTCAGATTCATTTCGGTGCACCATGGCCCCTCTCATTTACTGCCATCCTCAATGCCAAGGTATCCGACCCTCTTCTTCGGCGACGCATAGCTCTCGAGGGATATCGCTTTACACCAGCTGAAGCACACGCAACAGGAATTGTAGACCGTCTTGCAAATTGCAGTGGTACCGGCGTCGAACTCGGAACTGAGATCGTGTTAAAGGAGGCCATCAAGCTCGCAAAGGAGGTTTCGCTTTTGCCTAAACAGGGTGTATGGGGCACAATCAAGACCTTCCTTTACAGAGATTGTCTGGAGGTCGTCCGATTGGACGCCCGTAAACACACGGTACCACATCCTCAGATTCCGGCAAAACTGTAGTTTTCGTCTGCTAATCAATGACGTTTCTTCAGTTGGTTTGAGGGTACTTTGTCTCTGAAATGCGCAATACTAATCGTTGGCGCCGAGTTCTCCATCACAACCGATTCATTCAAGCTCCGAAATATCACGAGCTAAATCACTGTGTTTCCACGCAACGTACGAGACTGTAAATTCATATTGCAAGTATCCTGAACGAGAAAGGTTTCAAAGTACTTTGTCCAATGCAAAATGCACGGGTTGACAAGGTAACCCATATCACCCCTACGCATCCACGCAAGCACATCTGCTTCAGCACGAGTGCAAGGATATAAGACAATGCGGCGACAAATACTTCTCGCAGTCGCTCCCTTCCTACCTTGCTCAAGAACCCACCGACCAGGCCAGGTGCCATTTGTCGCTCGTAACTGCGCTCGCACTTATTTTACAGTCGCTGGTCGATCTATTTCTCTCGTTCTTCGCCCACGCTAGTGATCGCTAGCCTGGACCACATTTTTGCGCTCACTTTGATCAATCATGAAGTCACTGTCATTTACCTCGGTCCTCTTAGCGTGCCTGCCGAGCTTCACACCGGCAGAAGCTATTCCGACCCACACTCGGCATGAGCCCCAAAGCAATTCTGGAATGGTTACATTACCCATCAAGCGTCACAATGTTCCGCATGATGTAGACCTTCACCCTCAAGTTGTTAGTCATCTCTCTGAATCAATCGTTCTCATTTACGTGATGGACCCGTAGCTTCTGCAACAACACATCAATCATGGTTCCAAGCGCCTCGCACGCATGACAAGACGCGAGGAGCCATCGGAGCATACACTCCGCTCCGAGTTGCATAAAAGACTTTATTTGCTGGATAGCGGGCCTGCGGCACGTTCGGGAACGGGCATAGAAGCTCAAGGCTCCAGACTTAGTGGAAGGTATCACAGGACAGAACTGGCAGCTACCACGGTAATGGAAAATGGCCCTCCCCCTGAACATGGAACAGTGGGCAACGGCATCAACACCAGTGTGTCCCAGGTCGATATCCAAGCAGCTATAAATGGTGGTGTGACGGTCGCTAGACCACCTACTGCAGATGACTCTCTTGGGTTGCATATTGAGTAAGTTGAACCCCCTTCGGCGTTCACCCAAGGTCGACTGCAGCTCATACGCGCTAGAGCCAATGATGTTGGGTATATTGCTACTGTGCAAATTGGAACACCTCCACGGGATTTTCAGGTGCTTATGGATTCGGGGAGTGCTGATTTCTGTAAGCAAGTTACAACTACTATGTTGGGATGTTAGCTCGAACCAACTTACAGGGGTTGCTGGCGAGAACTGTCAGTCCCAGCTAGGGGGTTGCGTAAGTTGATAGATGGTACCTTTGCAGGTGGATGACATCATTTCAGGGCAACCACACCACCATTGGCGCACAAAGTTCCAGCTCGTTCGTCCAGAGCATTCAACAGTTTCAAGTCACATACGGTTCAGGGGCGGTTCAGGGTCTACTATGCCAGGATAATGTTAATATTGCAGGTTTAGCATTAGACAACCATACGTTTGGCGCAGCAACTGCGGAGTCAATCCAGTTTGCCTCGAACACCGTAGCTTTCGATGGCCTCATGGGGCTCGCTCAGTCGGTGAGCCCGTCCCAGTACATTGCTATACACACAACTTACTTTTCTGCCGCGCAGACATTGTCCCAAGAAAAAGTCCTTACTCCAGTAGAATCCCTGGCGGCGGGTGGGCTCATCCACTCTCCAGTTACTTCCTTCAAGATCTCTCGCCTTGCTGATCAGCTCGGTGATGGGCAAGTCACCTTTGGTGGACTCGACCCCACCAAATTCGTTGCAGGCACCCTTGTCACCTTCCCCAACGTTAACGCGCAAGGATTCTGGGAGGGGGCAATGGACACCATCATGGTCAATGGCGCTAGCACCAGTCTCACTGGACGTACCGCAATCCTCGACACTGGTACTACACTCATTCTTGCCCCTCCTTCGGACGCACAGACGGTGATGCAGAGCCTCGGTGGTACGTGTGATGCTCAACAATGCACGATCCCTTGCACAACCCAGGCAAGCCTTGCCCTTTCTTTCGGAGGCTCTTCCTTCGCGATAGATCCAAGAGATCTCGCAGTTCTGCCCATCGATCTCAACAACCCCGCTGGTAGCTGCACCGCTGGAATTCAACCCCAACAGATCGGGGCCGTCACTGAGTGGTTGGTGAGTGATTCTTTGCCTACTCCCGAGATGATGATCCTCAATGAGACGTTTAGGTTGGAGATGTTTTCCTGAAGAATGCTTATTTTTCGACCAATGTCGCAACGAACCAGATTTCACTTGCGAAGTTGACCACAACCTAACTCCCCTTCTCTCACGCGCGCCTTTGTAACTTGGTCGCTGGTCGATTCATACTTCGTTTACAAGCAATTTGGTGTGTTTGGATGCAGATGGCACATTTACTAATATAAATAAAGCTGATCTGCTACTTTTTGCGAAGCAGTTCCTTGGCTACCTCTTCGTTGTCCGCTGATTGGTCCGGTAACCAAAAGGCCTAGGAATAATAAGCACTATGAGCACTTGTCCACTGGAAGAGATCAGATTGAGCACATACCAATTCTGAACCAGCAGAAACCATCATCGCCAAGCGGGGATTAAATCGTACACATCTGGAAGGACCTGGATGACCATCCAAGCTTGCCAGGGGCTGAAGACGGAGTGGTGGGATCTTGAGATCGACTTGGCCAGACCGAGTGGGTAGGTTTTGCACATCCCAAACTGTGATCCGCCCGTCGAGGCTCCCACTCGAGACGTATTTGCTATCGGGTGTCCACGAGACCTCTTCTCCGCTGTTGCCTCTGACGGGGTCTATGCTCTGAGGAGCGTCTATACGCCGACGTTCGAGCCCAATGCGTCCCTCCAATTTGGCGAGGAGATGGCCTTCGAAGGCATCGATGATGTAGTGTGCGTCGCCTGAGCAACCCACCAGAATATACTTGCCATTCGAGGAGAAAGCGAGGGATGTCATGTAGATTGGCCGAGGAGGGTAACTGATGAGAGCCAAAGTTGGGTCCTCGAGCGTGATGGTTAGGAAGGGCGCCTTGTCGTAATTCGCCTGGTCATACAACAGGATGCGTGAATACTGGTTCACTGCCACTGCAAAGACGATCCCGGACGTGTCGTATGCAATCACTGGAGCAGCGGGGAGGTTTAGTAACCCGCGACATGTAGGCACGCGAAGGTCCCAGAGACGGACCGTCTTGTCCATTGAACCAGACATGAATCCGTCATCCACAGGCGATACTTCGAGTGATATCACGCGTTGTTTGTGTCCCTTGAAATACTGCAAGTATTTATTGTCGTGCAGGGAGTGATACCGTATGGTGTCGTCTTCCTTGGTAGATGCATGGATGACAGTCGTGTTCTTGTGGGTGAAACGAGGGAGATCGACCCCATACTTTTTCGAGTAGAGCGTTTTTAGGTGTCTATTTGCCATTCGGGTCAACGATATACTGGAATAGAGCTCGCGAAGATGACTTGCTTGCCCGTCTTACAACTGTATAGGCGAAATGTTTCGTCTTCAGACGCCGTCAGGACTTGATCACCTCTATCGTCAAAGGTGATTGCAGTTATGTGTCGCGGACCGGCATTCACTCTGGAACTTCCCCCCGGTGTTGAGGGCGGGGTAGGTTCTACGGCGCCCTTGAATACTTTGGCGGGCTTGAACTTGGTCTACAAGCCGAGACGATTAAAAATGCGTCAAGACTACGAATTACTGACCCACCATCAGGGCATTGGAAAGCGGTATCGTCGAAGGTGTCCCATTCGTGGTCGCTGTGGGAGGTGCCATCGCGTGGCTGAGTTTGAATGCCACCATTAGACTGTTTGCTTTGAACGATGGCAGAGGGCGAGACGGCAAAACTATGGAAGGTCAACCGGACAGTACACGAACTCGTCAAGGACAGAGTTCGTCGGCTTCATAACCCATGTCGTGCAGGAATCTCACCGAAGATCGAGCTAGGGATACCAAGTCTCGGACGAGGAAATTAACATGGACCTCACTACTTTCAGGACGCACTACGCGAACAGCGGCGGGAGCGTAGAGTACGTGTTCTCTCCGGCTATTAGATCTCAAGAAAACTGACACGAATGGCAGCCGAAATCAACTCAACTTCTTTACCAACTCACGAGAAAATCCTGCCGACCAGATATTCATCTTTTTCTCTGACGAAAAGAGTGTCGGTGTTAAAACGATGCGAAAGTACGCGCCATGAACGTCATCCCATGCAAGCACTCACCCGATCGCAAGATTACTCGGTATTCTGGAGGAGAAATCTATCCAGAGGGGAATCATCATCTTTCCAGGCAACATGACGCCATCCGCACGAAAAGTCTGTCCTACATTGTCGAGCTCAGTCCAGGACTCACAAATACTTTAGGTTATTGCAGCGATGTCCCAGCAATACCGGCTTGAAGAGTTCTCCGAGGCTGATCTACTGGTCAACATCACTCATCATACTCTAGTACCTCGACACGAGGTCCTTACACCCGAACAAAAGAAACAGCTGCTCCAAAAATAGTATGTCATACTTTTCGTCAGCGATATGCATGTTGAGACGGTCGTGGATCAGTCGGCTGAAGGAGACGCAACTTCCTCGCATTCAGCTTGCAGACCCCGTCGCCCGGTATTATGGCCTTCGACGCGGCCAAGTAGTCAAAATCACACGTCCCAGTGAGACGAGCGGACGGTACGCGAGCTATCGTATATGTTTCTAGGGACACGCCTTGTGTTGTTTCTCGTTTCTCACTGTTGTTTGGACATTATTTCAGACCTCTTGTAATGTAGCAAGCTCGAACATTTGAGTAATTCTATCATCCAGTGCGTGCTTTTCATATGTGGAGATTGGTTCCCATTTGTCGTGAATGTTGACTTCGCCAGTTGAGCAAAGGTGTTGCGAACCGAACCGCCATTGAATTACCAGTCTTGTTCCTTGCAATGTGAGTGTTCTTCATTCCCAATACAAGGACAGCATTTCCTTCGCTTGCAGCAACTCGAAGCCGTGATGCATACTATCCAGAAGACATTGAACCCTGCGGGGGAGTCGGCGTTGCTGTATCCTTCCCTGCGCAGTCCTTCATTTGGAACTCGGCGGCAATCCAAAGGTGGAAAACCGTGACCAAACCAATGACTCAGTTGGCTTTTCGATCCGGATTTACTCGCCAGCGGCGAATCCTTTGAGAGATGGATACCCCGCTCCTTCTTCTCTCCGTGGAGCTGTGGGACATCGAGTCCACCGAGGACCGCCCACTCGCGACCGGCGGTTTTCCTAGAGAACCACGACTCACCCGGTGGTTTGAATCTCCGGGTGCGAGATACCTCGGCGCCGGGTGAGATGGTCAGGCCGAGGAGGTGGGTCCGTTTGGTTCGCCAAACTTTGATTTCCCGCAACAACCCACGGAACTCCATTCGTCGCGCCCACACCACAGCTGCGATTCCCTCGGGGTTTGCGTGCCGTTTGTCGACGTTGGATGTCAATTTAGCACAGGCACTGGAACCTTCCTCTGATCAACGATAAGAGCTGATTCTGCCTGTACTCTGAGATGGTACTGCTTTCACGTCGAGTCAACGGACAGAGATGGCAAACCGAGGTGTATGAAAAGACATCTGCAATCACACTACAATACGACAACTTACATCTCCCCAACAGATATTGCATCCATATATGCGCGATCACATGTCGCTTTTGTGCTTTGTCCCAGCAAAGATAGATCATGCGGCCACAGCAACATTGGGAGCCATGTCGTTTGACAATGACCCCTCGCGGTGTCTCTTGAGTAAACGATCGAGTGCTTCCTTCTGGCCTACAGCAAGTTCTCCACTCTGGATTCCAGAGTGGTAAACACGAAGGAGCGAGTCCACGTCATCCATGGATTGTGTGCGGACATCGGCGAGCTCCTTGATCTTGGCAGTAGCGTCCTTGATCTATGTCGAGGTGGGTCAGCCATCGACGTGAATATGAGGTCGAGAGGACAAAGGATACCTCCTCGTCAGTAAGCTGGAGGCCAAGCTGCTCGACGCGACTCTTGACGGCATTCCAGCCGGTCAGTCGGTGGCTGGAACAGCAGTCAGACAGGATCGTCAGCCAGCCACATCTACATTGCTTACCCGATGGAGACGTATCGAGTCAAGCCAAAGTCTTCAGGCTTCAAAATCTCGTAAGTGCTAGGGTTGTTGAGAATTGCCTTGGCGTGAATACCGGCCTTGTGCGTAAAGGCACAATAACCACTGAGGTGCGGGTGAGACGGACCTCGGGAAATCAAGGAACACGCACGTGATGGGGTTCATGAATGGAACATTGACCTCCACAGCCTCGGCGACAAGGTTCTCGATTTCACGAAGCATGGGGAGGTTATACTTGGACTTGACATACTCTGGGTTGGCGGCGTAGAGACACGCAACGAGGCCGCCGAGAGGGGTGATGCCAACGCGTTCGCCAATTCCAAGGACGGCTACAAGAAGTCAATCATAGGGAGAATCGAGAGCACAAGGACGCACATGTGTCGATGTGTGTGGCGCCTGCCTCGAGGGCGGTATATGCGTTGGCAATAGCTTGGGGACATGAATGACGGAGGGGTCGGAAAGCGAGAAAGAGACATACCCATGCCGGTATCATTGTGGAGATGGATTTCAATGTCGCAACCGACGACGCCTCTCAGGGTTCTAACAAGGTCATAGACTTGTCTCGGATTGGCACAACCGACGGTGTCAGCGATGCCGACACGGTTCACGCCGATCTTGTCGACGGTTTGGTATATTGAGAGAAGGTCGACGAGATCTGAGCGGAACGAGTCTTCTGAAGAGAATCGGACTTCGATGCCCTTTGATTTGACAAAAGTGATGACCTCGATGGCGGTCTTTGTGATATAAGACATGTCTTTTCCGTGGGAGAACTCGCGAAGGAAGGAAGAGGTGCCAATGACGACGTCGACGCCGTCGACGCCTGTGAGTGGGATCAGAGGTTGAGAAGACTGTGATGGAAAAGAAACGAACCTGTTTCTACGGCGATGCGAGCATCGTCCATGTGGCAGCGAATGTGGGTGAGGATCTTGGCCTTGAGACCGAGCTTGCAAATTGCCTCGCAGTCGATGCGAGACTGTTCTGAGGCGGCGGGAGAGGTGAGTTCGATGTACTCGACGCCGAAAGCATCGAGTGCCTTTGCGATGGCGATCTTTGTCTTGGTGTCGAAGAAGGCATTGGCAAACTGTTCGCCCTCTGACGATGATGGGATGAGCGGGATGATCGGACTTTCGGCTTTACGGAGTATCACGGAAAACAGCAAAGGAAGGAGAAAAAAGCGAAAAAAAAAGTTGGACGAACCTCTGAGGGTGCTTTCGATGATCTTGAAGTTGGAGATGTTGTTCAGGAAATCGGATGCACGGGGCGCATAGGGGTTGTAGCGCTCGGCAGGGACGCGGTTGGCGCCGTTGTGATGACCGTTGAGGCCGTTGAGGGAGGGCTTGGAAGAGATGTCTACGGACACCATTTCGTGCTTTTGAGCGGGATCTGCGTTGTGGGTTGGGGGGCACATGGTGGAAGTTGAAAGGAAAGATGGCAGATCGTGACCGAGTCATATCATTAGGCGTAATATATACCCGGTTTCCAGCTACGCTACACGACCCGGCGCTCGCACCGGGTCTCATCGTGGACCTGGCCGCACCGCAAACCACAATACGACATGCTGCACTTTTTGCAGCGGTATGCGCCCTTGTACCCGCAGACGGAGCAGAGCAACCGCGGCGGGACTGCCGAGGGCGGGGCAGAGGCAGACAGATACGACGGATGGAGGGAGGCGATACCCTGGTGTCGATGGTCAGCACTGCTCGGGTAGGACGTCGTGGCACCACTCACGCTCTCGTCGATGAGCGTGGCGAGTCCCTTGCGATACAAGATCGCCGTACGCACGTTCATTGTCGACTTTTTCTTCTTGGCTGGGGCCCGCTTGTCGGAGATGACGGTCTGCCTTGCGCGGAACTTTTGTTTCTGGTTCGAAGACGCCTCGGGATCCGAGTCGGGGTCGTTGAGGAGGGACGAGGCGGCATAGTTTGTGCGCTGGACGCCATGTCAGCGCTGAGCGACAACAAAGTGTACACGGACCTCGAGTTCGTCGAGGTGTTTCTTTGTACGCTTTGCAATGACGTCGGGGGCGAGCGCCTTTTTCGCTGGGACGGCGTGAGGACGCGGCGGGCGACGACGAGCTCGTGCTCACGGTGTTCCCTCGTCGCTCTCGGCATGAATGATCTGGTCACGTGAGATAATATGGTGCGATTAAAGTTGTCAACGACGAGCATGAAGTCCCTCGACGTCGTCCGCGCCGCCGACCTCCCGACGCCCGAGCCAGATTCACCCCACAGACCTCGTCGGCCCTACCGCTTCTCAACCCTCTGCGCGACGGTCGAGAACCCGGACCAGAAGGACCAGTACGGTGCCTCGTCAGTCCCGATATACCAGACAGCGACCTTCAAGGGTGTCGGCGGCGAATATGACTACTCACGCAGCGGAAACCCGACCCGCACTCATCTCGGTACGTCCCCGCCCACCCTGTCCCGCCCCGCCGCCTTGTTGATCTCTTCGCAGAGCACCACATCGCAAAGATATCCTCGGCGGCCCACGCCTTTGCCGTCTCCTCTGGCATGGCCGCCCTAGACACCATCCTCCGTCTCCTCAAGCCCGCAGACGCTATCATCGCCGGCGACGACCTCTACGGCGGCACAAACCGTCTCCTCTCTTACCTCCAGACACACCAGGGCATCACCGTATACCACGTCGACACAACCGTCCCCGCATCCCTCATCCCCCTCCTCCGTCCATCCAATAACATCGCCATGGTCCTTCTCGAGTCCCCCACAAACCCCCTCCTCAAGATCGTCGATCTCGCCTCCATTGCAAAGGACGTCAAGGAACGCTGTCCAAACGCAATCGTCGTCGTAGACAACACAATGATGAGCCCCGCCTTACAGCGTCCCCTCGAGCACGGCGCGGACATCGTCTACGACAGCGCTACAAAATACCTCTCCGGCCATCACGACCTCATGGCCGGCGTCATCACTTGCAACAGGGACGACATTGCAAAGGTAGCTTTCCCCCTCGTCATGTCCTTCTCGCTCACCACCGCCGATACAGAAAATCGCTTTCACCATCAATGCGACCGGAAATGCACTCACGCCTTTCGACTGCTTCCTTCTCCTTCGAGGCTCAAAAACCCTCTCCCTCCGCCTCACACAGCAATCGCAGACTGCAACACTCGTCGCAAATTACCTCCATTCACTCGGTTTTCAAACATTGTATCCCGGTCTCCCAGACCACCCCAACCGCGATGTTCACGAGCGCATCTCCTCTGGCTATGGCGCAGTCTTGAGCTTTACCACAGGCGACAAGGACGTCAGCGAACGCATCGTCGCCGGCACCCGCCTCTGGTCCGTCAGCGTCAGCTTCGGCTGCGTCAATTCACTCATCAGCATGCCTTGTGCCATGTCGTACGCACCCTCTCTCACATAGTCGTAACACCTGAGCAATTTCTGCTAGACATGCTTCCATTCCTGCCGCAACCCGCGCAGCGCGTGGTCTCCCAGAAGATCTCATCCGCCTTTGTGTCGGAATCGAAGATTCCGCAGATCTATTAGACGACCTCGAGCGCGCGCTTATCGACGCTGGTGCTGTACGTCAAACTCCACAGGGCGTCGAACGGGTACGCGCCACCATCGACGAGGCTGTTGCAAAATTGGCGTTGGAGAACCAGTTTCCCCAAAGCGAGGCAGTCCCACAGCCGCACGAGAAGCAATGGGTCGTATCCTCTCCCGGCAAGGTCATCTTGTTTGGAGAACATGCTGTCGTATATGGTGTACCGGCCCTGGCCGCTTCCGTGTCTCTCCGGTGCTACGCTATTGCTACTCCACACACAGGCACTTTGGCTCGTAGAGTTGGGGTGCATTTCATCGATATTGATGCGGGAGACAAGGGGAAAGGTTTTAAATATGAATGGGACATAGACAAGTTGCCTTGGGAGGCTGTCCCTGGTGAGTTGTCAAGTGTTCACCCTGTCCCAGGCTCATCCACGTGTGCGATCAGCCGCCTCCCAAGCCAGCGAAGTTCCCCTTGATCTAGAGTTTCTCGCGGAACTCTCCAGAGTCGCGCTTTCAGAGGTGTCGGCATCCCACGCACGTCAGGCCAGTCTTGCGTTCTTGTATCTGTACATGTCGTTTTCCAAGAACTTTGAAAGCAGAATTAGGTGCGGCTTACTCCCTAGAAAAATGCGCGTGCATTGATGCATCGTCTGCAGACCGTCGTTCACTTTGACCATTCGTGCTACATTGCCCGTAGGCGCTGGTCTTGGATCTTCGGCCGCATTTTCTGTTTGTACGACGGCTGCACTTATGTTACTTACCGGACGCATCTCTCTGCATTCACCACGCGACTCTAGTCCTTTGGTCCAGGCAGATAGACTTCCCAAGTCGCTCGCCAACACTGTCAATGTCTACGCCTTTCTCTCCGAAAAGATCTTGCACGGAAATCCTAGTGGTGTTGACAATTCAGTTGCTGTTTATGGCGGGGGGCTTTTGTATACGAAATCCATCCCAAGTGAAGGTATGGAAGGAGGAATGGTTTCTATCGAGGGGTGCGTCAACCTGCATCACTTGCTCGGTGGTTCTCACCCAGTTCATAGATTCACTTCGCACCGCTTCCTACTCACGGACACCCGTGTCCCTCGAAACACGAAAGACCTGGTAGGCAGCGTCGGAAAGCAGAAAGCAGCAGAACCAGTGAGAGTCGGAAAAGTCTTGAATGATATCCAAGGAATAGTCGAGAGAGCTAGTAACGTGCTCTCGGGATTTGGAAATAGGGAAAGCCTGACGGTATGTCCTTTTGTCTACTCTTGTGCCCTCGTCTGACGTCAGCATGTCGCAGACCTTGATCGACGAAAATCACAAACTTCTCGACCAACTCCGGGTCTCGCACCCGTCCTTGGAAGCTGTGCGACGCATCACGGGTGGTGACCCACACAACCTCGCGACAAAGTTGACGGGTGCGGGAGGTGGAGGGTGTGCTGTGACGCTTATACCCGAGGGTCGGTGCCCTTTGTAACTCCCTTTTACCTCGACTGTGAAACTGACGACAGATTCACAGATTTTTCCTCGTCCAAACTGTCCCATCTCATCTCTGCCCTCGAATCCGAAAAGTTTACGTCGGAGACGTTTAAAACATACCTCACGGAAGTGGGGGGACATGGGCTTGGGATCCTTTCCCGACCCGCACATGCGCCAGACCTGCCCACCCCTCCCACACAGGAGCCCCTCCCGACCTCGGACACGCTCGAAACGACATTTGTCACAACGCCCAAAACTGAGCTCAGGGAGTGGATGGAATCCCTGGGCGGGTGGGTTTATGTGTAACTGGGATCAATGTTTACTGTTCATCCGACCACGTTTTCTCTATATTTCATCTTGCACGACTTTATATATATGATCTCGTCGCTAGTTGCCTCTCGATAAATCCGAAAATTCGAGCCTGTACTGACTAATTAATACATTCCAATGAAGCACATGAAAAGGAACGATAAGTGACATAACTACAGTCAGCGAGGTGGTACACAGAGCAATGGGCGAAGGGTATTGAGGGAATTAGTCGTTCGTGGAGAAAATCGATACACTAAACGAAACGAGAGGCGTGTCGACAACGTTATGCTGGACAACACGAGATAATGGGAACAAGTCCGTCCTCGAAAAACTCTACAAGGTCGTTGAATCTGTCAATGTCATGTCCGGTCGTAGCTTTGTAGTGTATACATTGCAAAATGCGATGAGTGACTCGTCAAGTGAGGCCCAGTTTGTGAAACATGTCATCCAATGTCCTGAATGCGACTGGTTTGACCAGGCTGGTAAATCGCGTTAGCCAACTAAATCCGTATTTGGGCAGAAGACGCACTATCCGTCCATGCCAGCCTCGAATGCCTTTCGCTTATCTTCAAGTGAGGACATGCCAGTCAGCGCCAGAATTACACTTGACTGATGACTTGAATGCGCCCGTTCAATTTGGCGAATTTCAACAGTAGCACCAACTCCTGTCGAGAAATGGGTCACTTCTGTCCAATAAAATGACAAGTCACGAAAAGAGAAACCTACCGTCCAGAATTGGCATCGATAGATCCAACAAAACCACGCTAAGCCAATGAGAGAAAGTACATTCACGGAAATCATCACTTACTCAAATGGGCCTTCGGACCGAAAGACCTCGACTCCTTCGCGACCGTCTTCAGCCTCACGGTATTCCAAGCCCTTCGGTCATGTAAGGAGCACGATTTTGCGCACCATCTGTGAGTCTGCATACCTTTTTTGTGAGCCACTTGGCACTACCTCCAAAACAAGTCAACTTAAATGCCAGCGACCGAGAAAGAGGTTACCCACAGCAAGTTACGAAGAATACTATTATCCTCTACGACCAATACCTTTCGGCGTTTGATCGACCCGACTGGTGCGACTGATGCTCTGAGCAGCGTTCCGGTGGCACCGACAGCGAGCATCGAATTGTTGATGCTCGGTATTGGCGCTGTCTGTTCACCGTCTGCAGGTTCGAAATCGATGTCTTTCTCTGAATCCGGAGATATAGACACCGTGATACCAGAAATACCCGTGGATAGCAAGGTCGGCTGGTTTTGCCAGTTATCAATGCTCCCACGTCGACGTTGCCCGGCGGTAGTTTCCGAATAGTCATCTGCAAAGATAGTTGACTGGAGAGAGACACTGTCTTCGGAACTTATTCCTGAATCAGTGAAACTCGGGATACGGTGTTGTCGTCGCTGCCTTGCTCGGAGAAGTTGCTTCAGGGCTGTGCGAAGTCTGAAGGGTCCGCCGGGTTTGTGTACAATGCGACAAAAGCCACCAGTGTTTTCATATGCGTTGCAGATACCCATCACACGAGGGCTTCCCCGACTTGAGGACAGAATGATGAATGAGCGATTACTTTCCATCTTCTCGAGGGCAGCGACGATAGGTGATGGGTCCTCGTTAAGAATAACAATATCGCCCAACTCGGCACCTTCTTGCTGAGGCGTGAAACCCCACCAGGTAATGAGATATCTGTGTAGAACCTCGTCAAGAAGTTGTATGCCGCGACCTTGTTTCTTGAAGCCAAGGAAAGAGATCACTGGGGGTTGCAGTTGATTGTCAAAGAAAAATGGGTCTTGAATGCTACTCGAGCCCTTTTCAAGTATCTCGGCCTCGAAGGTCACTTTGATGTCTGTACCTACGCTCTCTTCGCTGACGACCTCTACTTTCCCGGAGACACTCGGTGATCGGACGATGCTGCTAACGATTGCAAGTCCTAATCCGGTACCGGCTTGTAGAGGGTTCTCTTGCGAGAACGGACGAAATAGGTGGTTCTGATGACACCGCGTGACTGGTGGACTTCCATACCTGGAGTCAAGGAACTGACCTTGAGAAAATTCGAACTAATACCCTTTCCAGTATCGCTAACACGAAGCTCTATCTTGACCGTGTTGTTCGTGACACCCTCAGGTGTAGAGAGTTGCTTCAGCGACACATGAATGTAACCATTCTGCAGGCAACCAGTGAGAAAGAGGGCACGAAGAGAGGAAGGTCCACTCACTGATGTGAACTTGAGGCTGTTCCCAAACAAATTCATCAACACTCGGCGTATACCTCCTTTGTCACACTTCAGTGTCCACCCCTACGTTGCCTTGGTCTCAGTAAAGTGGGCCGAAAGTCCACTTCAATGAACCTACCCCATCGCAGTGGCCAATGTCGACAACGATCTCGACGTTTTGCGAAGACTCTGGGGCAGTCATGACGCTCGAGGTTCGCTGGTTCATATTTGGCGCATACACGCTGCCTATCTCTGAGCTTTTTGACGAGCTGCGCGCGCAATAGCCTATCCACGACCCGTCAATCGCTTCTTCGACAAGCTGCTCCAAGTCCACTCTGAACGTTGTCATATAGAGTTCCAATCCACTGAGATTGCAGACAACATACCTTGTCCGGGTGATAACGTTGTCAACACCACCTGACTTCATGTTTCCGCTGAGCTTCGTGAAGTCCAGTACGTGATTCACAGTTTCCACAAGCGATGTACCGCATGCTTGGACAGTGTGCAAGAACGACGTTTGACCATGGTTTAACGAAGTGTCAGCTAATAATTCTGCAGCTGCCAATATCTGCATCGAAGCCTCAATCGAGTACCGCATAGAAGGGAGGATCGTAACTCACTCCGTGAAGTGGTGTCCGCAGTTCATGGGATATACTACGTGCGATCCTGCTAAGATATTGCCGGGAACGGGGATAGAACAACTAACTTTGATATGAACAAGCTCTTGGCTTGATCTGCAAGCATCATGCGTCGCTTCAGCACAGCGGATAGGATAATTACACCTAACACCACATTAGACACGTTCGCGTACACGTATGGAACAGCACACCAATAGCACGTAGATACGACAGTTCATGGCCTTCCAACTAAATGGAAGGTGTGAATAAATTCATGTGCGCAAACACCTATCACTTACAAAACGCCGCGATGGATCGGAGGCATTGTAGGCGCAGATTAGCGCGAACGGTCGCTTGTCAATATTGAAGACGGGGACAGCTTTATCGCAACGAGTTGGTAGCTGACCACCGAAGAAGTCTGGTACTCACTTAAAGCGTATTGTATGTGAGTTGGCATGAACGGGCGGAAACAAACCGGTAGGATCCCTTCTGAAATCTTGCCATCCGGGAATTGCTCGAAAAACGCGTTAAGTTTGCTTTGCTCGTCCGCAGTAAGTGTCCGTGAAGTCGCCAGTGCCTGGGTGTTACCGTGGTGCATTACCACAGACACAGTCGCCTCTGCACTGAGCGTTTCAAGCACATCGCAGTGCGAGACATCCATAACGAGAACTTCCTCGACGTCCAAGGTGCGCTTTACAAGTTTGGCTGCGCGGTCATATACCTTGTCCATAGACGCCGAAGCGTACATATCGGAATTCTGCGACTCTTGTTGGTCGATCTCAAGACATTCCCTACTAAAATGTTCCATCTAGGGGAATCTAATAAGAACGTGCTTTGATGTCAAAGGAGAAACCTCACAGATGTCTGGATCTTGTCTCGTATGCGAAGTTGGATCTACTTACAAAGTCAGCTGACGGATTAAATGCCTTTAGGAACGACCAAACCTTGTCTCTCCATAATTCCATCTCGCGCATCACAATCGCCTTGAGAATGGTCAGCGTCGCCCAAGGTACCAAACGTTTTGCCTACCGCAAACTCCTTGAGAGTGTGTCGTTGACGAGGCGAAAAATCTTGCCTCGGTGAATCATCAATCAAGGCCAGGCTACCACTACATTAGCCACCAGTGGCAAGACAGTGGTATGCATCACCTGCCAATGTTGTACCCTTCCTGGGTTCGCAGTGGCGCGCCGGCGTAAAATCGAGTGTAAGGATTCCCAGTCACGAATGGCTGGAAGGGCGTCAGCGGTTAAAGACATGCAAGCGTTGGCAGCACTCTCACGCACGTTCTTCGCGAACCGCCAATCTGCCAGCGAGTCCAAGACGACCGTAGGCTCATCACAACTGAAGAATATGCAGACGGCATAAAACGAGAACATACAAAAACTGACCGTTGAAGGATGGTGTGTGCACAAAATGAAGTCAGGCGGGGACAACGCGCCAACGACGCTCCGCCTGCTACGTTAATGGGCGATAGACAAGGCAGACAACAGATCCGAAAACGTACATTGAGATTTGAACCACCTGTCGCCGACATATTAGCAAACATTGTCGTGCCAGATCGCAGCTTAGATGGCATACTGCTCTGTACCGTCGACGAGGGAGATATATACGCATTTAGTATTGAATACAAGCTTGACCAAGTGAGCAATCCGATCAAAATTGATATCAGGTGCAGTATTCCACATGTTGAATCTGACGGCCGCTTGTCACTGTATTACTGTGGGGAACGCGCACAGCAACACGGACTTACTTGTAGAGTGCGCGTCTTCGCTCGAGTTCATCTGGAGGATTGGGAGGAGCAAGATACCCCAGATCCGAAAACATCTGCTCCTCCTTCGCGGCACGTCCTATTCTGTAGCTGCTTACTGTATCAGAGACTGACCGGCCACTAGGGGGCTTTCTCTCCGAGGCGATCGAGATCGGTAAAGGAGAGGACGTTTGGCGAGTAAGACATATTCTACGCGGCAAGGCCGGGGTGGTTGCAGCATGCGTATCGAGGGGCTCGTTGTCTCGCTGGACGTTTACAAACTCTTGCCAGATGCTAGGTACGTCGGGGGCGGTGCGAAGGTCGGAATCCAGGGTGTTCGCACGGGAACTAGAAGCGGTGAAATAGTCTTCTTCAGGATGTTCCTCGGGTGATTGTTGCGGCAGCGGTGCAGAAATAGATGGTATTGAAGTGTTCCGAGCTGAATCTGTAGGGGTGTGAGCATCGCCATCTAGTGGAGTGTGTGCTGGTGACGCGGGATTCGAGCCCTGGATCGTCGAGAGTTTGTCTGCATCGTTGCCCACGTCCTGGGTTCCCTCCCAGAAGCTGCCCAGGCGTGTTTTGCGGTTATTTCCGGGGGTCACGGGGTTGAGCGGAGGGCTACAGTCAGGTGCATGGACTCCAGGAATGGCAGCATGTACACCACGCATGGGGTCTGTGAGCTCATGCTCAGGGGAGGGCAATGCAAGCGGAGATATGTTCACTCTGGCTGCAGCCCAACGCATGGTCGCGGCGGCGGTTGTCACGTCTGGAGCCATGGCCAAGCCCTGTGCGCCATCAAGAGAAAGCTGCATGGTGTGTCCGGACGTTTGCCGGATATCATTGAATGATTTGCGGAAGCGACGGCCGATCAAGGAAGCGGGCGGTGGGGGGAGTTTCGAGAAGTGCTTCTCAGGGGAGATGGTGAGTTGATTCTTGGGGTCCTTGTTGTTGGCCGTGTCAGGGTTCGATGACAAGAAGACGGGGTGTGCGGGAAACGGGGATTCCGATTGGGTTGACACGGATGGGGATTGTATGTTAGGCCAAGTATCGAAGAGAGAACGAGGGGGGTGGGGCGTGCGGTGAGGGTTCCACTGGCCGGCCGCATAGGCGGTCATGAACGAGACCCAGTCGTAGTCGGAGGGGGTTGTTTGAGATCGGGAATCGGTGGTGTCATCTTTGGGGGTAGGGTTCGATCACGGACTGCGAGACGGAAGGAGGAAAGACACACCACTCATGGCATCGGAAATGTCTGCAAGTGGGCGCGAGGGCTGAAAGAGGGAGTGGTGGGAAGTGGCGGGGGATGGGGAGGAACGTACCAGGGGCTCTACGGGTGGAGACGGGAGGACAAAGGGGGTGTGTGCATGGAGAATGGAAGCGGTTGCGGGTCTCGAAGGTCTGCGAACGCGCTCGGAAGGGTTTTGAAAGAGTTGGAAGGACATTTGGAAGGATGGATCTTGGAAGAGGGGGAATGGGGTGGCGAGGGCGGGGATTCCGGCGAGCTTGGGGTCATTATCTGGGATTGGCATGATCACGTGGACATGGGGAGACGAGGAGGAGTAGAGAAAAGAGAGAAGAGAGCAAGCACATATTGGATCCCACTACCCGGGTCACGTGACTACATACTACACCTCCACCAACACCAGCATGCTCCACATGTAGAGCGGTAATGTCAAATTATCGTTCTGCTCTGACAGGGCTTCCAATACCGACGACAGCACCGCAACAACCCCGTACCGTGTCATCTAGATCATGTAGTCAGCACCAACGCGTTGTCAAGACCGGCATCCGCACCGAGAACCGCTCCGTAAGTCCGAGCACACGCAGAACCCATGCGCACCCTACAACGGACACCGCAAACGCAATGCTTCCCTCCACAGTCTTGGAAGAACTCGCAGACCATCGGTGCCTTCCAACCCGCTTCCCCACGATCGACGCCAGTGCATCCCCCACGCCCAGTGCCAGAATCCCCGTATACATCAATATCCGCGACGGCCTAGATCCTCGTCATTCTACTTCCCACCCCACAACTGACCATGCCACTCACCCTTCAAGCCACACAGAGCCCGCACAGCCTGTCAACAGGTAAAAATGACTCAGAATCGCCGTTCCCCGGTCTTTCTGGTCCAGGAACTCGTTCATGAACACATGCACAACAGCACCAAACGGATAAACGGCAAAGTATCGCACATATTCTGCAAAGGTAAACAAGGCAAACGCAGCACTGAATGACAAGTGCGTAAATGCTGGCTAGATGCCTCCCGTTAGCAATGCGCACGCAACAAGGGAGCACGACTGACGTCAATAGCCACCCCAGGCAAAAACATCACCACCGCCAACCCATGGAAAAACTTCCGACGAGCATTCACACTCAGCGTCGGAACGTGCTTGTCAGCAGCATCCAGTAAGTCGGTCGCCACCTGTGTCCCGTTGGGCAGATTCGGAAGGTTCGGAAGGTTCGCAAACGAAAGCCCTAATCCTCCCGTCGCTGGCTCTGCCGGTTTCTGACCTTGCGTCGTCAGGGTCGAAGGGTTGCCATTATCTGCCAAGGTACTCGTGGTGTTCCGCGGCTTGTATTTCCGCGTCCTCGACAACTGTCGGTTCCATCCCGCAACGCTTATGCTACCCATCAGCGCCCAGTAGCACAACAACAGTGGCCGGCTCCATTTTTTCCTCCCTTGGAGAATCCAAAAGATCACCCACAACCATGGGTCACGTTTTCCAAGACACAACCACGTCCACGACCCAATGAGTCCACCCACAATCACAATCGAGCCAACATAGAACCCAGCAGCGAGCGCTCGCCGATGCCTGGGCTTTTCGTGGGGAAACTTGAGGCGACGAACGGGCCGCTGTGCTATATGTCGAGATAGCGCGAGTAGCGGAGAGAGTAGAAATCCAGTGAGTAATGATCCAGCGATGAGGGCAGCCTGGAAAATAAGAAGAGGAGTGGGGAGGCGGTAAGTCTTGATGAGAGGCACCCTCTTGGGCCATAACTTAGTCGGAAACGATCAGCATACATGATTCACGTCCTCCTTCTCTGCTTACCCGCGCTCTCGTGAGATTGAGTACCTCTGTACCCAATGACAATCCACCAAAGCATACAAGCGCAAGTTCACCAAGCGTGAAACCTCCATGCGCCAACCGTAAAGCGACATATAGGCAAAACTGAAAGAAAACAGAGCCTACGGTTATATCAAAGTAACTGAGATCTATCCACTTGTTTGAGCTGATTAAGTCTGCACACTCGGGGGGCACTCACTCTGCCACAAGCCGATATTAAGTCTTGCAAGCAAATATCGCACGAATAACGCGACCAGGGTGAGGACGTACGAATATATCCAATATGTCCATGTACGTCGTGCTTCGCTGCGTGGCACAGAGCCTCGCTCGCCCTCAGGCACACTCCGTTTCCTGCGGTACCTTGCTTCGTACCACGATGAAGAAAAGATCTGGACCAGGAGAACGAACGAACAGAGGGTTGCATAATCGACCAGGCTATGCCTGGACAATATTAAAGTGTTGAGAGTGAACGACGGTGCCTGTGCATCTTCTGGAACACGAGGATCTTCTATCAACCAATCCGGAGGTAACAAATTGGGGTTGGGTGATGCAGCTTGGCGTAGCGAGGAGGACAGCAAGGCAAGTGAGATAAGGGGTGCAAATGACAATCCTGTCAGTGCACCATCATCTAGACAATCCCTGAATCATGTGAGTGATATACACGGACTCCAGCGACATAGACACACCTGAAGTTCTTTGGTACGCTCATCCACACGAACCCAAAGTGTGTTCTATTTGAGGAAGGGCGGAGACTACCGCCACGTCTGCTTTCACGAGAATCTATACGGGGAGACGGAGCACGAGCATCATCGACGTCGGAGGCAGGTGGTGTAGGCGCCTTTTTGACGAAAGAAGAGTGGCTCCAAATGACATAAAAGATGCAGGAAACTACGAGTACGTCTATTTCTGTAAAAGAGATATGCATATGGGCTTGCTTGTCATCGTGCAAGTCTTACCTGATGATACTGAAGGGGTAGGTGTGTACAGAGTCCTGAAAGCCAAAGCCAGTTTCCGGTTTGCGTAAAACAAAGATCCGAGGAGTAATAGGGATTCCGCCAGACTTCGGGCATCGGCAGCGAACGTCCAGCTTGTGTTGCTGTGCGGTATTGGAACGTGAAGAGAAATTTCGCCGGGAAGCAAAGCACACGATGTTGGCAGGATGCCGCGATGACGAGCATGAGATATAGGGGTGTTGGTCGCTTGATGAGGACTTTGGCCGGAATTGTTCACGGCACGAATATGTGGAGACCGCGACCGCGTGAACCGAAGCCCCGTCGTGCCATTTAACCTCTGCTCCGCGACGTGCTCTGCATATACTGGGCTCAAAGTGCGTCGAAGGGGGGACATTTGTTGCTTTTTCTTTCTCGCTGTATCACGAACGTCTTTCCGCAGAGTCTTCAAGGATGTGCGACGGCCACGGTCGATATGCTGTTCGTCCGTGTCCTCGCCGGCTGTGTTCGGGTCTGAGTCATCACTATCTCGTTGCGTCAGCCTGTTAAAACCGAGTGAAAAGGTAGTCATACCTCGACGACCCAGCATGGTACGTGGAGCTCAAATCAACATTGCTGCCGTCCGGGGGGACAGCATCTGCGCTGAACGAGCTCAGACGCCGTCTAGAGGATCGGACATTAAGGAAGGGTCTCCTGGCTGAGTCTGCACGGCCAGAAGCATTCTTGGCGGATGGCGGTGAGGGTGAGGAGGCTGAGCGAGGCAGTTTGGCAAATTTCGCGCGTGATGCTAAACCCGGTTTCAAAGCTGTTCGAGGCCAAGTCTCAGAAGCAGTGCCACCGGAATTGAATCGGCATCGTTCCGGTTGGCAGATCCATAACAGGCGAGCTTAGCCCGGAAGCGCGGGAACGCGTAAAAGCAACGCGTCGGGAGGTTGCGCGTCTTGCTCTCGTCCGTCCACCAAAATGGCGGCCAAAGCACGCGTCGTTTACCTCGAAGATGTTGAAACCACCGCGTCGTCGTCGCCCACGACGCCCAGCGCTTCCCAGGACAAGTCCAACGCGTCCGCGTCGACTTCAAACCCTTTGAAGCGACAGCGGACACTCATGGACATGTTTGCCACTCCAAAAGACGTGCAGTCCGAAAAGACAGGGCAACCAGAAGTAAAGAAAGCAAAGTTAGGTACCGGAAACTCGGGAACTGCCCAGAAAACCCATTCTGGCCTCCAGCGCCTCAACTTCATTCCATTCTCTTTGAGCGAGTTCATAGAGTCAATTCCAGAGGATGAAAGGCACCTGCTCGAGCTCGAATGCAAATGCATGGGTAAGAGCTGGTGAGAGCACAGGGTATCTTCGAGTTTTGAAACTAACGCCACTACTCCGAACCCAGGCTCAAGTTACTCAAGGATGAGATCAAGAAACCATACTTCATTTCTCTGAAGAAATTTCTCTGGGAAGAAGGTGTGAGAGGTCCAGACACCGACACAAGGGGCCTGAAGGTTTACCCTCCCCGTGAGCTCGTTGCATTGATCTCCTGTGACTTCGGATGATTCATGTTTAATGCGGCGGTAAAGCTCAGAATATCTATTCCTGGTCGAATACGCCGTTGGGCAAGGTCAGAGTGGTTGTCGTTGGTCAAGATCCCTACCACGGTCCCAATCAAGCGCATGGTGCGTTGCCGTATGATGGCTCGGCCGGGGTCTCTTAGCCACTGTTTTATAGGACTATGCTTCTCGGTTCCCAAGGGCGTCGCTGTACCGCCGTCCTTACGAAACGTGAGCCATAGTTGGCCTATTGTTCGCGGCGCACTCAAGGGAAATCGCAGATATATACAGAGATCAAGGCAGAATACCCCGAATTCAAACCTCCCCGACATGGGTAGGCTCTCGCAAAGATGATCCCGTCTGTAATGCTCATGACAGCACCGTCTAGAAACCTATCGAGCTGGGCTGAGAACGGTGTCCTCATGCTAAACACGTGTCTGACTGTCAAGGCCAACCAGGCTGGCTCGCATGCCGGGAAGGGCTGGGAGGAATTCACAGACAAGGTGGTCGACGTGGTGGACAAGTACGGCGGCGCAAACCTGGGCGGCCGAAGCGACCCCGATGCGCACGGGATCGGACGTGGTGTCGTATTCCTGGCGTGGGGGGCGTGGGCGGGAAAAAGGGTTGCCAAATTGAGCAAGGTCTGCTATTTTTCCTCCCTCGTTTGGCGTATCAAGACCTGATGATGATGACGATCAGACTAAGCACCTGATCCTGACCAGCGCGGTACGTACTTGGCGTCAGCCTTCTCCATTTCTCACTTGCCCAATTTGGACCAGCACCCCTCGCCGTTTAGCGCCAACAAAGGATTCCTGGGCAACGGGCATTTCAAAGCTGCCAACGATTGGCTGGAGAAGAAATACGGCGCAGAGGGCATGGTCAATTGGTGCCAACTGGACACTGGGGCGTAACTGCTCCTCATGATACCCCCATTTGTTGTGGATACTTGTGCAGTCATACGTACATGGGCGCATGTGACTGCCCACGCGTCGACGGCTCGTTGGGCTGGGGGCACCTGACATGTACGACAGTGGTGTCCTGGCAGCGAATCGGAGATCGCGTTGATATTGAAATGCGCGAACCAACGAGGAGGTAAACAAATACGCAAGCATAACCCGGGTCTTAGCATGTGGCATCTGCCTGCGCTCGGACCCTTTGGCAGGCACAGGGTGTATCGCGACCGAAAGTGGCTGTGATAGCCAACACCTTAAACATTTTATCATGAAATTAGCGACGGTAGCGTAAAACCCTGCCGTCGTCAACACAATGAAAAAGTGACGTTGAACAGGCCGATTAATAAAAGACGTATGAGTAAATAGTGTCGAGAGTATTACACCTACTATAAAGCGGAACCATACACACCGTGGAGACGCATTCGCAAACGATAGTGATACACAAAGTCTTCATCACGCGTCGTCGACGTGATTTGAAAATACGGGAATGTCCGGACAAGGAAGGATGAGGATCAATCATAGCAAGAGAAAAAGGAAACGCAGGGGATAGGAACGGGGAGGCCGATGATCAAGGTAATGGATTGACGTGTTTCCCATGTGGGGTATAGTGCGATCGCACATCATGGATCGCTGGAGGCGGAGAAGACGCCAAGCGTGAGACTTGGTGAGGTGGAGGACTAGGGAGATGAAGATCGCTGCCGAGGGAACGGAAAGCCTGAGGCTCCGTATGCGACCGACGCTGTTGAAACGGCATCGTCTGCTGCATGCCGGGGCGCTGGGCGCTGTGTGGCGGCTGCGAATGGACGGGAAGCTGAGGAGAATGTGAAGAGATGGGACTCTCCCCTGAAAAGGGAGGCTGTTGATAATGATATGAATAATGAGTAGTCTCCCGCACGTCGCAAAGCAGATAGTTCATGTCGTTGTAACCACTCGATATAGGCCTGTCTGCCGTATGCGCGTAGCTCGACTGTAATGGGTGACTTGGGACGTTATTCGAGACGAGACTACGGGGAGGCATGGGAGTGGAGAACGTGAATTGTTGAGGACTCTTTTGAGGGACAGTCGAAGGCGCAACTTGGCGAATATTGTATGCGACAGAAGGGTTGGAAGGGATGTGGGAGCTGGCGGACTGCTGGTCACTCAGCATGAATCCTTCGTCCCAGGTGCCTCCATCGATGATTGGAGGGGTCCGAAGGCTGGTTCCACCGATGACCGACGGTGATGTTGACTCTGATCTCCTTGGAGACGGGGACTCGCCGATCGGTGACGAATCACGGCTTTTGGATGTGGATTGGGACGCCGCCGGGTTATCGAGGGACTTTGGTTTATCTTTTCCTGTCGGACCTTTGCCGAGTGCCGGGCGGTTAGCTGGTGGTAAGTTCAGTGCCGCCCGCAGACAATTGTTCTCCTCCTCCAGCTCGGTTACGCGCATCTCCAGAGCCTGAAATTGGTGGACGAAAGGTCGCACAATTGCAAATAGGAAGAGTAAAAACCCCGCACCTGGAGATGAGCAGCTCTTCGTGCACGAAAGGCTCGCTGTACATCTCTGGCTCTGTTAGGAGGAAGATTGTCGTTTCGCTTACGACCACGCTTGGAAGACATTTTTCAGGGATGCGAGCACGTAGAGAAGTAGGGATATGCGTATGAGGTGACCGCGAGGAAGGAGGAGGCCAGGGAAAGGGAATTCAAGAGAACATATAAAAGGGACCTTCCGAAGAGTTCATCGGACATGAATCTTTGTTTGTCAGGGATCACACATCCGCATAAATGCGGGTTCGATCGGGGTCGGCTGCGGCCCAGACCGTATTTGGATCTCCGCATGAAGTCGCCATGCGCCGTTGCCCAGCCGGCCGGCATGGCTCCTGTCAATCTCGATCCACAGAGAAAAAAAAAAAAAAAGAGTAGAAAAGGGAGGGGAAACCGAGTGGGGCTACAGAGGAGATATGGTGCCATCGCGGATTCGAATCAGATCTTTCTCTCTTCTGCACCCTCCGCCGAGACCTCAGCTCCATCACTTACCCGCTCTGCTACAACACCCCCTCGTGTTCGTAGCACTTTTTGATTTCGGGGGGTTGATGGCTTTTCACGTGCAAAGCACGCTGTCCGCACCTGGACCTTAGACCAAGGCACGCACGCAATGCGCCCTGGTGCACACTGAGACAACACCACCATCGTTGCCATCAGAAAATCTAAAGGCGTATCTATGCCCGACCCGACGTCCGAGCTTCCTTTCTTGCTGCTGCCTTATCCCTATCACGCTTGGAAAACAACTTGTGTCGCGGCGCCACATCTCGTGCGAGTTTCTTGTTGGCCGATTTGTTCTGCTCCACATACGACATGTGCTGTGCACCGCTCAGTGCAGTTAGCGAACCCGTCGTCCGCTGCGCGCTTGGGAATTTTGCAACGCCGAAATCCTTGGAAGTGATCGTCCCTGCAAGATCCCCTTCCGAGCCACGGATGTCTGTTCCAAGCTCGGCCTCACTTTCGTTCGCCAGGAGTACCGAGGAGATGAGCTCAATCTGCTCGTTCTTGGTCTTGTAAACCAAATCCTCCAGGTCCTCCAGCCCATCAAGATGCGTTATAACTTTGAATGCGTAACCTTGGTCAATCAGAAATTGCTGCCGTTTCGTACTGTAGAACATCTCTTGGGTATCCTTGGACACCAGGGAATAGAAAAAGGCATTGAATCCCTCATCGTTGCGCCGTTTTGCCCGTAGAATACGACCTACATGGCGCCATGTTTAGTGCGCTGACACCTGTCATGATTGAAATTCTGACCTAATCTCTGCGCCTCCTGTCGTCGTGATCCAAAGTGTGAGCTGATTTGAATAAGACAAGTGGCTTCTGGCAGATCAATCGACGTGTCGCCGACCTATTGGAGCCAACACAAATGGAAGGCAGCTGACATGTCATACAAGTAAAATCCTACCTTGGAAAGGAAAATCGTGTTTACGTTCGAGTCGTGCTGGAACCATTGCAGAACACGCATTCGCTCCACTTGGCCAGTGCCTCCGTGGATATAGGGTTTTCCCAGCTTCTTTGCATAAGCCTCGAGTTCAGAGGGTAAGAGCGTAAGCACCCAAGAATGTTTTACACACAACTCGTACCTCACCTCTAGCGCATACACATTATCCGAAAATACGATGATCTTGTCTCCTCGTGCCTCATGGAACTTGATCAGGAACTGGCAGGCTTGGAACTTCTTAGGGTTCATGCAGTATAGGAGCATCCGCTTGCGCGATTGCTCTCGAAGGTACTCCCTATAGAACTCCGGCGTCATGGGGCACCAGACCTCCGCGCACTGTGGTTGTTTAACAATTGATGTATGTCCATGGTTCTCAGACTACAAACCTGAACATTGGCTATATGACCCTTGGCGGCAAGATCCATCCAGTTGGCTTCGTAAAGCTTCGGTCCAATCATGTAATTAAGGTCTGCGATCTTGTCATCCTCTCTGACGAGCGTCGCTACAAAGCAAATACTCAGCTGTCATGCAATGCCACAGATAAAATACTTCACCTGTAAGGCCAAGCTTTGAGTGTGCCTTGATAGTGGTCACAACACGTCGGAACATGGCAGCAGGAACGACGTGAACCTCGTCCAGCAAGATGAAACCCCATTCTCTCGAGGTTAAAAATTCCATCATCTTCTTGGACTCATGTGATCGGTTGTGCGTGTTCGCGACCATTGAATATGTTGAGACCACAATGCCGCTTTCACCAGCAAACTGCCCCATGGCGTCAGTGGGAATAGAAAAGTTATCGACAAAGAAGGTACATACTCGTTCCTTCTGATCTGCGGTGAAGATAGCGATTTGCCGATCCGTGACATTTGACCACTGCATGAACTGCTGCTTCCATTGCATAACAGAGACACTGATTAGGATATATAAGCTGCTGGCACGCCTCGTGACATAGTGGACGTACGAAGAAGTGCATAACACGAGACAAGACTTCTTAATGGTACATGCCGCGGTGATACCGACAAGGGTCTTTCCTGCTCCACAAGGCAGCACAATGATTCCAGACCTGGCACGGCTGTTCCAAAGTTATATATGCCCATACTCGTTCAAGGCCAGGCTTACCCATTTCCAAACATTTTACTCAAGCTGGTCTCTTGATAAGGTCGGATCACCGTTGCAGGTTTGAGATCAATGTCTAGATTGGCATTTATAGTGTCGTTTCGGAAATCGTATTCTTCGAGCATGGGGTATTCCAGCTCGTTACAACGCTTCTTCACATCCTGTGGAAGTGTCAGACAAGGTCATGGATAGCAAAGCGAGGAAACAAACATCAATTTTCGCATCGTCTATTTCAAAAGCATGTACATTGTCGTCGTCCTCCTCAATGTCATCTGCGATGGGCAGTATTCAGCACACTGAAGACGATAGTATTTCTGGAACTGTACCATTATCTACCCCGACTATTGATGTGAACAAGTTGTCCGATGAAGCTGTTCCAGGAATCCCAGGTGGTCGGCTTGCAACACCCTCATCTTTCTTTTTCTCTGTGTCTTTGGTACCCGGAATAACGAGGTTACCCTTTGCCGGGGCCTTTGAGGTGGTGAAAGTAGCGGCCCGTATACTGTTATCGGTTTGTTGAGATACCACTCGCGCTTCGCGAATAACCCTGTCTTTGAGCAGAAGCTGGAGAGTATCGGGATGGCTACTTTCCACGAAATACTTGTTATGTTTGAGAACCAGCTTTACTTTGCCGTATGACAAAGTTCTTTCACGAATAAAATTGATGATACTCTCTGGCACTGGTACCTTGTGCAGCTGTGTAACTTCGGGGTTGCTCATCTTCGGGGTGACATACCTTCGACAGACGATTGAGAACCTAACACCTGAGTCAATAACCCAGTCAGAGTCATGTCAACCCGGCACTGACTTCTATTATATCCTCGGTCTGCAACCCAACTGACACCGCCGCATACAGAGAGTATGACGTGAGTTTATATTCATGAATGAACGCAGGCCTGGTGACTTTGGGTAAACTCTGTAATGTACATGCCGAGCAGCAACTCCTGCGCACCTGCTGACAGGCTCACTAATGGCTACGAGAAAATCTTGAGCTTGCTCCGCAATAGGAGAAAAAGCTTCAAGGATGATATGTCCATCCTCTGGACTGATCCAGAGGGGGCGAGACGAGTGGTCTGGCTTCAAATGCAGCCATGAAAAGTCTTCAGCCATGAGGTATCTTGTCGACGGCGGACCGCATTCAAGCACCTGGGGCTGACCAAGTCATAAGTAAGGATTTGTCAGCATGCGTCCATTTTGAGCGGAGTCTGTACTGCATCAGGGAAGAGTGAGGACGAGGCCCTTCGGAGATTCATTTCCATCTTTCTTTCCGTCTCTCGTCGTTCATCCCCAGTCTTTTCCTTTCAGTCGCAATGTGGAAACCGGCTACTCGCGAGGTAACTGGAACTAACGATGGTCAATACCGTTGTCTCTCGTTGCTCTATTTTTTGTTCTGATATGTCTCTAGTTCCGCTTGGAACCCGCCGACGCTTTGGACCTGCTCCCGTGGAAGAAGCCAACCCCCCGCAGCTCGCCCAGCCGTCGCCTTCTGCTTATCCCCGCCAGGCCCCTCAGGAATCAGAAATGAGAAGGGGGAGAGAGGAGACTCCGAATGGATCTGCGGGTAAGTCCAGGTGCATTCAACAGCGGCGCTTACAATGTCGTGTCTTCTTCCCTTGCTGTCTGGTGGGATTTTTCCGTACATTCCCTACTTGACCAGCAAGGTCCACTTAGTCACTTCCCACTTTAGCTACTGACATATACTAACCTTCACACACCGCAATCTCTTACTTCACACAGCTGATGCGAATGGTTCCCGAAAGCGGCGTAGCCGCTGGGGCGAGGTCAAGGCTGAAATTCCCGGTCTACCAACGGCGATTTCTGCCGCTGGTGTCTCCCAGGCTCAACTTGACAATTATGCCATTCATCTCCGACTCGAGGAAATTAACCGAAAGCTTAGGTTGAATGATTTTATCCCTCCTGAACGAGAACGGTGTGTGATTTTTCAACTGTTGTCATAATCACCACCTACCCCAATCGCAGATCTCCTTCTCCCCCTCCTACTTATGATGGCCATGGACGTCGTACGAACACTCGTGAAGTTCGTTATCGGAAGAAACTCGAAGATGAGCGCATCCGTCTTGTAGATCGCGCCATGAAAAACGATCCCAACTTCCGTCCACCTGTCGAGTATCATCAACAGAAGCGCTCTCAACGTCCTTCGGAGAAGGTGTATATTCCGGTCAAAGAGTTTCCAGAGATCAACTTCTTTGGACTTCTAGTAGGACCTCGTGGTAACTCGTTGAAGAAGATGGAACGGGAGAGCGGTGCGAAGATCAGCATTCGCGGCAAAGGCAGTGTCAAGGAGGGTAAAGCGCGACCAGATCAGTATGCCGATGATGCTGAAGAAGACTTACATTGCCTCGTCATCGCTGATTCTGAGGACAAGGTAGTAGCTTGTGTTAAGATGATCAATAGAGTAATTGAAACGGTGAGTTTTTTCGCCAGCCTTGCACGAAGCTTTCATGAACGATGGGTATCGTAGGCGGCCTCCACCCCGGAAGGACAAAATGACCACAAGCGCAACCAGCTCCGCGAGCTCGCCGCTTTGAATGGTACCCTTCGTGACGACGAAAACCAAATCTGTCAAAATTGCGGTGGCCTGGGTCACCGTAAATATGATTGCCCAGAACAGCGCAACTTCACTGCTAATATCATCTGTCGCGTGTGTGGTAGCGCCGGCCACATGGCACGTGACTGTCAAGTTAACAGGGACCCGAATGCACCTCCTCCCCCTCCCGGTCCCCCCGGAGCTCTGTCCAAAGGAGGCTTCGACTCTGAGTATGCTAGCCTGATGGCCGAACTCGGGGAGGGAGGAAAGGGCCCCGGTGGAGACGGCGGAAGGGGTCCGTGGGGTAGCACTGGAGCAGGTCACGATATCACAGCAGGTGGTTCTAACATTCCTCCGTGGCGCCGACCAGAGATGTGGCAGTCGAATCAGCATCAAAACTCGGGCTATCGTCCACCTCAGGCTTACGGTAGTGGTTATGGAACCCAGTATGCTTCTGGGCAATGGCCTGCAGGTGGTTACGCTTCAGGCACCTATGGCCAACAGTCCGACTACTCCGCCAGCTATGCCCAGTACTATCAGCAACAGTACGCTCAACAACAAATCAGTACCCCGACACACTAGTCTTCCGCCTTTCTCGCGGTAATCCTTGTGACTCTGTCTACCGTCTTCCCGACTCCTTATCTGATGGCCCCACCCTTCCTTACCAAGCGTTGTCTAGCACCCCAAGAGCGTAGGGTCTGTACTCACTGCAGCTGACCACAGAAGTTCTTTAGGGATTGTACAGAAAAATGTGATTATTGATTCATTGACAGTAGCCCTGTTTACCTAGCTTCAATTCCAACCATTCATGTCCGTTGTCGTCAGTATCGGCCATTATAAGTCAGTTCGCTGTTCTAGCTTTTTTTCTCGCCTTTTCCTGGCACGCTCCTCGTCTCTTACGTCTCTCCGTCGTGAAATTGGCATCGGCGTGGACAGCTAGAGTTTTATTGGTACTGACAAAACATGACACAAAGAAGCCATTTGTTGCGTCTTCGCTGGGTAAACAACGGATGAGCGATGAAGCTTGTTCTGTCAATACGAGTGTTAGAAAGATAGGACATCGGTTAGACTGTTTCTCACCTGGCGACTCCAGCTCGTCGGGCAGTCCTCGCCGCTGCCAGCCTGGGAGCACCTCTTCGGGAGGAGCGAGCTTAAAGTTGTGTCTACCAGCCTCTTTCGACCCCAGCGCCTCGCACACGACGTGCTCATTCTCAGCGGCATGAATGCTGCACGTAGAGTAGACGATTCTTTGAACATGGGGGACTATATATATGGGAGTCAGTCTTTTATGGACAAAGACTTCTTGACCGACATTTCATGGCATGTTTTAATACATTGAGCTGGAAAGTTGCAAGTTTGCTCAGTCGCTCTTCCCGCTCTTCATTCTCTACAAAGAGCTCAGAACTGCATAAGAGGTGTCACCGAACGACTCACCATTTTCAAGAAGATAATCTAATCTGTTGATGATTCCAGAACCACTGCAGGACGGATCAAGCAGACTGCACGAAGTGAGTTGATGATTCACAAACTCAACAGCAACTGACATGTGTGTAGCATTGGTATACTGTACATCTGAGGGGTTAACATTAAGAAAGTCGGCATTGATGGCTTCTACATTATTACAGGACGCCTTGGTGAGCATGGTCTTGAGTGTGGAAAAGCGCCTCTTGTCCTTTTCAAAGGCGTAGAGCTAGGTCCAAAGGCATCGTGAGGAGCTTGCTAGAGAGATGCAGGCGGTACTACCTTTCCCTTGCCGCCCATCAAAGCACTTAGATGCGATGTCTTGTTACCCGGGGCAGCCGTTGCATCGATGACAACAGCATGTTCGCTGCTTGGAGGGGCGAGCACGATCGCCGGGAAGCAGGAGGCCTTGTCTTGCAGGATAATTCTTCCCGCCATGTAGTGGACATCATTATGAAACTGCATGCGGGGATTGAAAAGCAGGAGGTCGGGGACGTGTTGGTCTCGAGCAAAGGATTTCCTATGACTCGGTGAGCAGGACGCGATGGAAGAAAGGGAAACGCACTCTGAAGAAAACGGGTCCGATATTTGAAACCCTTCCTTTTGGTAATGGTGGATAGCCTCCTCCGTCGTCCAAAGGAGAGTATTCACTCGGACATAACGTGGTATGCGGGCTAGTTAGAGCTCACAGATCATGCAATGATCGGTGGATATGTACGTCCCATACCTGCTGTCTCGTCCCCAGGATGGGCCAGTTCCTGAACAGATTTTACGCCACGCTTTATTTTGATGCGTTGCAACTCGCTCCGGAGCCGGGTCTTATGTCGCAGGATCGCCTGTTTCACTGGACCGTCTCCAGCCTGTATGCCGCCGGACAGAAGAATATCATGGACGAGCACCAATGCCAGGTTTAGTGACGTGATCTTTTTTTCCTGAGTGAGGAGTGTAGACGTTGTAATCACGTCCGAAAGGACTGCCTTGTCTTGCAAACAGAACCAATGATTAGCGGTCTGCCAGTTGTACTGGTCTAGGCTTACACTTGAGCGTCTCGATGACGAGCGCGGCAGTCCTGGCTCTGTTTTTTGCCGGCAGAGTGGCCAGTAAGCCTTTGATGGACCCTTGTCTCGCATCAAGACGGTCGAGGATTTTGGAAGCTTCAAAGTAAAAGTTCATTGTACAAGGGTATTCTACTGGACACAATAGGCATCAGCCTCTACGGTAATCCTGTCATGACGAGATTAGCATCAAGTACGTTGTGGAGCATAGAACTCAGATGGATGTCTCGTCAAATCCAGCACGAAGCTGGTCGGACAATGTAGATAATAAAACATCATGGCCTCCCAAACGAGACGTCGACTCACCGGACTGACGAGCAAGTTCGAGTTCAAAAAGTAAACAGTTGGCTTCAAACTCCGTCGTCTTGCCGGGTCGCGTCTTGCCAAAAACGCGTACAAGGCGAGACTTGCGCGCCATTTCTTTCTTCCCCTCGCCAACGACAGTGAGCTTTTACACCTTTCTTTCGGACCATGCCAACACCGTCGCCAGTGCCCGTTGAAACTGAGCTTTACGAGTTGCTGGGTGTCCCTTCGAGCGCCTCAGAAAGTGAGTTCTGTGCCTGGTTTGACAAGGTGTCGTGCTCAGTGTCCCGTCAGACGACATCAAAAAAGCCTATCGGAAAAAAGTGTGTATTCCATTAAACGTTGATGCGATCTCTGATCTGACAACGCCACAGGCAAAGGAACATCACCCTGTGAGTACTGTGAAAAATCTTTGTGACGAAAATTGAACCAGTCTATTCAATCAGGACAAGGTTGGTCTTTGCACTGCTCCGAATGTAGACAGGCACTCATCGTTTTGCGTAGAACCCTAATGACCCAGGGGCAGCGCAGAAATTCCAAGAGATGGCTGCAGCGTTCGTACAACTGTCCTTTGGCAATTTCCTCTTTTTAACTGGTCCCATCAACTAGCTACGAAATTCTAAGCGATCCGAGTTCGAGAGAGATTTATGATAGAGAGGGCATGGACGGTTTCGCCAGTCCAGGTGGACATGGCGGTGGCATGTCGCCTGATGCAGCTGACATGTTCGCTCAATTTTTTGGTGGAGGCGCAACATTCTTCGACTTTGCCGGAGGACCAGGCCCGCAGAGACGCAAAGGCGAAGATACCGAAATTCCTTACCAGGTCACTCTAGAAGATCTTTACAACGGCAAGTCGGTCAAGATCAACATGGAAAAGGAGATCGTTTGTGGAACGTGCAATGGGTGAGCATATTTACGTGTACGAAATCACCCTTGTTCATGCCAACATCATTTCCAGATCGGGAGCCAAAGGCAATGCAAAACCTAAAGAGTGTGCAATGTGCGAAGGCAAGGGGTGGACTTTCACGCAGACGCATATCGGCCCTTCCAGGTTCGGCACGGTGCGTGCCAAGTGTTCTGAATGCAATGGCGAAGGGAGCAAGGTTCGAGAGAAGGATCGGTATGTACGGTCATGGTTATTATCGACGAAAGTTCATGAAAGTACAGGTGCAAAAAGTGCAAAGGCGAAAAAACTGTCAAAGAAAAGACACGACAGGAGATCTTTATCGAGAAGGGGATGCCAGATGGTCATCGTATTGTTCTAGCAGGTGCTGGTGATCAGCAAGTGAGTTACCCAAACTTGTTCACAAGCAACTATTGATAACTTGGTATAGCCCGGCATCCCCCCTGGAGATGTGATCTTCCGCCTGAAGACGTCGCAGCACGATTCGTTCGGACGCTCTGGAAGTGATTTACTCGCCAACGTCAGGATAACGCTTTCCGAGGCGCTGCTTGGCTTCTCTCGTATCTTAATTACTCACCTGGATGGTCGGGGTGTTAGCGTTTCGAGTCCGACTGGCAAGATCATAACGTCCGGTCAGACCATCAAGCTGCGTGGCGAGGGCATGCCCACATTTAAGAATCCTGATCACAAGGGTGATCTGTACATCGTATTTGAAGTCGAGATGCCAGATACGGAATGGTTGAGACGCGTTGACCAGGCAGTAAGTCCATGGACATTCTTAAACGACCAAATTTTTGAGGTTGTACATGTAGGCACTTGCAAAGCTCCTTCCTCCAAAGAAGGCGAACATTGAGCCTCCTCCGGAGATTATCGATGTAGTCGCGTTTGAAGAAGCTGAACTTGAAGACGTGCGTGAACGGTATTTTCCGGCTAGTTCGGATTTCTTTGATGAAGGCTTTGCCTCGCAGTTCGGAGAGGGGAATGAAGATGACTGGGAAGATGAAGATGACGACGATTACGACGATCACGGGATGGGCGGTGAACCCGAGTGTAGGCAACAATAACTCTGCCAATACTTTGATCACGGTACTCATCTCGACGACCATTCATTTCTTGCAATTATTACGCATACCTTAGAAGCTAACTCTGATCATCTTCGTTGCTATCTACACGTTGCATTGTATACAGACCTAATCATTAATGACACCCACTCATGTGCACAGTTCTCCGATTTGGGCGTTACTATCAAAGGCACGCGTTGTTTTGGACTCGAGCGTCCAAGTTATTCCACCTAGTACGTGTCCCAAGAAGAGTTCGTCCTGGTGAGACCGTCGTGAATCTAGAGGACCGCAGGACAATAACATGTCTTACGTTCCAGATTTCAACGCAATGTCCGAGGCCAGTGTACCAGCTACGACCGGCGATGCCACCTGGTTCAACACCAGCGCCACGTTCTTGGTACCAAGCTGCGACCATTATGAGAGTTGGGAGCGGAACAAGACAGACTTGCCTATAGGATGAGGTGTCCCATGATCAAATCTCCTTTCACCTGGATCTAGACCCATCCAGCAGGCGGATCAAGATTTAGGCTCTCGAACCTAAACAGCTCACCTGAATAGCTGGACTCGTCTGCTGTAATTAGTACTTTTGCACCCACTGCTCGAGGGTCTGACTCGAAGTTATACCTGTACCACTAGATAAACAAGGGAACAAAGGGAGATACGGCCCGCTTCTTACATTTCATCGAGCAGCTTCCAGCGTGCGGGAAGCATCTTTGTACTTGGGTGGGTGTCGTCGATGATATCGACCACCTATATATGTTGGGATGATTACGATACGATCTCTCCTATCACGAGGTGAAATGCCTTACCGACTCTTGTATATCCGGGTGGTAGTCAAAGTACGCCCCTACGATGGTGAACGGTACAGCGCAGGGCGAATATACAGAACAAATACCGATCTGCTTTCCGAAGAAAGGAGTGTCACGCAATGCGTCGGACGCACAGTGGACACCAATGAAGTTACCTCCCAGGTTGAGGTACTTTTGCAAAGCAGCCTTTCCCCTGTCATCGAGGACTATCTTTGTTGGTGCATCAACAAGCACGCGGCTTTGAGGGTACGTACTTACTCCCGAATTGTTCAAGAACAGAATGGCGTCGTACTTTGCTAGATTCTCGTCTGTGAATCGGCTCTTGTCCTCTGTGAAATCAAACTCGACGTTGATCGAGGGTGCCTTGGCCTTGAGAGCTTCGATGGACGGTTCTATACTCTCATGTCTGTAGCCCGAGGTTGCAGAATAGGCAAGGATGCGGGCGGGCATTGTTATGAGCGGAGAGGCGGGTCCGGCTGGTGCCTCGAGATCCCTTTAGACAGTATATGGAAACGCGGCCGGGTCATCTTGGAATTCAGAGGGAACACAAACATGAGCTTGGGATGTCGTCGCCTTCGTGCGAGCGACCAACATGAAGGTCTTCCAGGTCTTTTTTTTCGTGGCACCTTGTCTTGCTGTTCCTCTTCCGAGGACGATCACGACAGAGTCATATATTCCGCTCATCGTCGTTTGCATTTCGCTGATTTTTCTCGTCGTCTTTTTCGCCATCAAGCTCGTGTACATGAAGTATCGGCGTATAGGAACGATCCACGCCCCAGGTTCGATGCACACCAGCCTTTCTTTAAGCACCTCGAGTTTCTGTTTTCAAGACAAGGAAGGAGAAGGGAACCACCATCGTGGACTCTTGGTTGGCTGTCTCGGATCTCCCACCTGGGAGACGAACTTGATGTCCTTGAAGCTGGGCGGGCGGAGGTCTTCTTTCACGTACCAGCTGCACACTCGCTCTGCCCGCTCTGTTTCTACCGCCGCGCGCTCAAAGTCGGAGGACTCTTGTTCACGCTCTCTGTGCTTCGTGAAACCTACAGTTTTGATTGGCTGCTCTCGTGATGTGGGCCAAGTTGTTTTGTCTTCGTCGTCTGGGTTTGGTTCGGTGCAACACAACATCCACTGTGGCGATTTTGGTGAATTCTGTGGCAGGCGATTCCCCGAAGGTGGTGTCCCCAACGTCGCAAGACGCGCGAGCCCTTGTTCAATCAGACTAGTCGACGGTCCTAGCCACAGCAATCCAGTTGAATACTCGTTTCTCTCCGCTCTACCGCCCAACGCTGTCGTGGTCTCTCCGCTTATGGGTACGAGAGACTCCATTCAGTTATCCAGGTGCTCCTTGAAGTGTAATCGCAAACCGGCACCTCCTATGCCATCTCTACCCTCGTTTCTTCCGTTTCATCTGCCCGAGGATCCGCGTTCTTTCCAAGCCAGTGAATATCTACCGCCTCTTCGTTTCTCCCCGCTCGCGAGCGTAGCAAAGGTATTCTACAGCCAACACCAAATTCTCGAGAGGAAAGCGACCAGCAATTGCATTTCCGATCCCGTCGTTTATTCAAGAGCCCCTTGTTTGGAATCTGCGTCGTCCACGAGATGTCCCTCTTTTGGTCACGAAGTGCCAGCGCTCCGCCACATCCGAAAGACGAGCGCAAAGTCGAACCACAAGCGATCGCAATCATGCAGGGGCCTCGCTCTCGGAGGATCACTGCCTCGAACCGACGAGACTGCTGCCTTGATCAAAGACAAGAAAGAGTCGAGCGTACCACGTACATCAGTCACCTCAAAGAAACCTCTCAAATCGTGTTTGCGGCAGAATCCTGCGCCTTGTCCCGATTTCACGCGCACCCCTTCAATCTCGGAAACCAGCACCAAGACAGTCTCCCTCCAGACGCCGATTCCCGACATCGACATTGGGATGCTCGGACTCGATCGATTCCACTGGAACGACGAGACCAAGGAGCGATCCTCGCACATGAAAAAGGACAGTGTAGCCTTGGTACCCGTCTGGGAGTAGTAGATAGTGTAGCCAAAGAAATCCATCTCCGTTCTGTTTGCTGCGCCCGATCAGCGTGCCAAGTGACACCTGGGAGAGAGACAGCAAAGAGACAAGAGAGAGATCCCCCGACGACGCCAGCCGGGAGTGCAGTGGCAGGGTCATCGCGCCCCTCGAGTTGCAAGCAGAGCTCGCAGGGGACAAGGGCGGCAAAAATTTAATAACCAAATGATGAGGGCGGTGCCCTCATAATAGTGGTTAAACTATTAAGAACAGATACTACACTTGATCTAAGCCAAAAGGCCAGAGTGGTAAGGATTCACCGAGTCCAGCGCAGGGTTATATACCCTTCGAGACGTGCGCACGGACCACCCGGTCACATTTCGATAAATATGGAAAGTACAGGGATTAGCGCGTTTATACAGTCTTTTCGTCCACAAAGTCGATCGCAGACTCGAGTCCTCTGACGAGCTTGCCAGCACGCAGAGACATGCCGCGCATAAACGCGCTTTGGCGCTTCGAAGGCGAAGACGGTCCCGGATGTCCCGCAGACTCGGCCGCGTCGGATCCATACGGCGACGAGGACGTTCTCAGATTCGAGCTGGAACGGGCGTGTCGGACATGAATAGTTGGCGAGCCATGCAGCCCTGCTGACACGCTGATAGCACGCCCAGTTGCGCGAGTGCCGTTCAGAGAGGTGCTCGGGAACGGCTCTCTGTCCTGTTTGCCTTGGCCACGTCGTGTCGTCGAAGCTAGATCTGCGAGCAGCGTCGAAGAGCGCCGTCGAGGCGTGCCAACGCTGACAGTGCTGACCGTCGTGTTTTTGATACTTTCTGGAAAATGCGGATTTTCTGGAGAATGATAGCAGCGCGTGCCACTCGCTCGAATCACATTACCAATGTGCTGATGAGAGGCGACAAGGTGCAACGAGGGAGATCTGACTCTTGGCGAGCCAGAAGGCGATACCTCCGAAAGAGGTGGCGACGGGAGTGACGAGACGTCTGGCTGTCTAGACCTGTCGACCTTGTCCAACTCGTGCTGTCTGACCTGACTTTGGCGCTCCAAGTCTCGCATCCATCCTTCCCACTCCATCTCGCTCTCGTCATCACTGCCGTCGTCGGATCCATAATAAACGTCGGATTGCGTCTTGTATTGCATTTCCTCATGATGATGATGATCATCGCCCGATGCGGATTCAGCAAGGTCCTTTTCTGTCCGAAGCACCCATGCCATGGCTTTACCGACGTCGCCCATGCCAGCTCTACGCGCGTTTTCAACGGTGTTGATGCGCCATTCAGGGTAAGGAATCGTGTCGTACGAGGCAAAGGACGTCACGGCAGGCGAGAGAATAGAATGGTCTGATACGGTGATGACGGACGAGGAGGGGACAAACGACGACGATATCGGGTGAGCAGCCTGTCGATGAAGGATACGGAGGATGCTGGAATATGCTGAAAGCGCGCTATAGCAAGGAGACGGGCGAGAGGACGACGGACATGCTCACCATGATCATCAAGCATGTCGAGGACGACCCATTCGCCAATGTCGTGAGCAAGTTCGGACTGGTCGGACGCGGGGTCGATGCGTGGGAAGGATTCGCGGTGGGTGGTTTTCAGCTCTTGCGTGATCGGAGAGGATGGAGAAGAAGGGGGCGGAGATGCGACACCGCTGGCTGGAGGGCGAAACTTGATGCAGACGACATGAGGCTGGGTGTCGATGGCGTATGCGCGTTCAAGGGCGTCGGCGCCGCGGAGGGCTGTCATGGTACCGAGGGGGAAATGGACAAGCGGAGGGAGAGACTGAGAAAAGGTCAGCTGGTGTAGGGTAGGAAGGGAATAAAGTACCAGGCGGTCCTTGGAGAGGGAGAGGATTCCCTGGTTAATGACGACCCAGCGAGCCTTCCAGTCGACCTTTGTCTTGCGTTTCTTGGAGGTGGACAAGGTGTCTGCGAGATTGTCGACGGAGTGTGGGTCGAATGCAGGCGACTCGAGACGGCCGGACCTGTGGTTCCAGACTGCACGGAGGACTCTGACCTTTGCGTGAAAGTAGGGCTGTATGTAGAGGGGGAGCGAGTCGCGATGGAGTGGGGCGAGCATGCCGAGGGGGTGCATTTCGAGGAGCTCGTAGGGACGTATATTGTACCAGGCGAGAGGGAACTCGTCCTCGAGGATTGCCCCGGTGGAAAAGGAGAGCAGGGTGTACTGGTCCACGAGGGGGCATGAGGGAGGTGGTGAGGAGGGGGGTGGTTGTGGGTCGCGGTGAGGGTAGATGGGCGGGGGGAGGTCGTTGTCGGAGAACTCGTCGTCCTCGCTGTAGCCGTGATCGAGGGTGTCGATGGAGTCTCTGGAATGAAACGTCGGGGCGAACACGATGGGCGAGACTGCGCGGTGCGAGTGTGAGCCCGTCGACTGGACGAGGTTGCATTTCGCGAGCAGCCATAACTTGGCCTGTTTCACTTTCGAGCCGTCGTCGAGGCTGGTGACGAGCCACTGGTCAAAGGGAACTGCGAGCGGGCGGGCGAGTTGAGCGTAGAGCTGAGCGGGTCGTCAGAACTTACCGAGCCTGCACGCGATCGGGACCCACATCGTCGTCGTCGTCGTCTATCATGTCCCTCGTCAGCGATCCTGGGTTTGTCCAATTTCTCCTCATTTCTTCGTCGCTCATCCCTGCTTCAGATATCTCGTTCACAGTCTCCGTCTGTCCTACCTACGCAACGTTGACGACCCGTATGGCGGTCGCATCATCTCACTCAGCCCTTCTTACACCTCCAACCCCTACGTCCTCGCCGCATCCCTCGCCGACCCCTCTCGCTGGCCAGAACTCGACTTTCCCTCCAGCCCACCCATATCTGATGACGAACACGCCCAAGCCCCATCCACCCCACTCAGACACCATCACACCATCATGGCAAACCGTTCCGGCGCACTCGGCATGCGCGTCACCGGCCGTCGCGCTTCCACTTCCAGGCGCGCTTCTCAGCCCCCCCTTCCCCGCCAAACTCCCCTAGACACCGATCCGGACTTGGTCCACAAGGATGACACCCCCCCAAAGGAGATCCACTTTATCCCAAAGTTCAAGGGCGCCGCAGAAATGGAGGCGCGCAGAAAGCTCCGCATCCTCGCCCGTCGCGGCAATGCGTCTGCAAATCCAAAACACCCCGCGGACCCCAACAAGTTTCTCAACCCAGAAGTGTCCTCCTCGGACGAAGGCGACGCCTCTCTCGACGACGATGACAATGACGACGACTTTGATCTCCTCGATCGTGCAGACGACATGGACGAGGGCGACGAATTCGATCCGTACGACCTTCTTCTCTCATTCCCTCCTAGCCCTAACTCAACATCAGTGACTTTGCTGCAACCCGCACACCCGGTGCGGGATTCGACAGCGCCTCAGACTTGGCCTCCGTCCTGTCAGGCCCTGCCTCTGCCGTCTCTGCTTCGAATCCGTCCGCCTTTGGCTCTTCCTCCTACCTCGCTCAACTCCCCCGCGCACGTTCACGTCTCAGCCCCGTCACAGAGGCACGTGGCCTTGACGAGTCTCGCGACCCTCAGTCTGTTCCCGATCACGACGAAGGCATAGATGTCCAGTTTGAGATCATCAACCCACCCCCACCCCCCGTCCCACTCCCCACCAGGCCACAAGGCCGAAAAAGAGGTGCTTCCATATCGCAACCCATTCCCGACATACCCCCCTCAGACATTGATTTTGCCCGCACCCTGGTCCCTCCGCTCCTCTCAAAGATGTCCGCCTTGTCATCGATCCTCGCCTCCACGGGTGGCTCTGCCAACCCCTTCAACGAACTATATGGTGCCATTTCTGGCCGCGGAGAGTCTGCCTCTATCGACATCAAAATCTTTTTCCCGCACGCACTCGAACCAAAAGGAAAGCCCATGTCCCTCAACGTCAGACGTGACGCATCCGTCGAAGAGGTCATTGGGTTCGCATTATGGAGTTACTGGGAGGAGGGCTGGCTTCCAAAGCTCAGTGAAGGTCTCGCCGAGAACGACCCAAAGTTGTCTGGAATAGGGTGGATCATGCGAATCGCAGAGGACGACGGTGAAGTCGACGAAGATTTCCCCCGTGAGTCCATACACTCGTCCTCATCCACCTCACCAATATCGTTTCAGCTCCCGATCGTACCGGGAAGATCACAAAGTTTAACTTTGATGCATTTGCGGTCCTGGCTGCGACCCCGCTTCAGAGTGGGTCTGTCTCGTTGTGACACAATGTGCTAATTCCATCATCTAGTTCAACAGAACGAGCAGCTGGAAAGCAAAATACAGCGCAGGCCCTCGAGGATCATGGCAGCGCCAAGGAAAGTCGATGCAGTTCCTGCACCCAGTCTTGTTCCACCCTCTGTTCCTGGAACTGGTACAAGCTCCGTCTTCGGCACAACCCCTGTTCTCTCGTCATCCCTTGGACCGTCGTCGAGCCACGGTCCTCCCATCTTCCTTCGGATACGTGTCGCGGATACCGCCGACGCAGTCCATATTTCCACCACGATACCTGTGTATGTGTCTTATTCTTCGGTGCTCTTTGCGATTTTATGCGTCATTCAGTTCGGCCGGCATGTACATGCAAGAAGCGCTGGAGCTTGTCTGCCGGAGGCGCAAGCTCGCGAATCCGAAAGACTATGCGCTCATCCTCAACGACCTAAACATACTGGTTTATTTAGACCGCACCGTGGCTTCCCTTGAAGGCAAACGTGAACTCACTTTGGTCAAGAGGTCCATGCTGCCTCAGATGGGTATCGAACCCGAAACCCGTGCTACGCGAACTACTGACCCAAATGGTTTGTATGTTTCATGATCTTTATGATGCTGCTCACCGTTTTTTTCTACTAGCGTCCATATTCAAGAGGATTTCAGACGTGCCTGAAGTTCAGCACAGCGGTGGAACCGACTATACCACCGCATACAAGGTTGGTCCTTCCGTTCCTTTCCTATATGCGAGTTTCATCGCGCATAGCGGTACACAATATATCGCAAAATGCCTATGCTGGCTCGCCAAGAACGGACGCTAGCTATCGATGGTGTCTACGTTCATGTGAGTCTCATTGACTGAGGATTATCTGTGACCTCATCGTTTCCCAAGATCATGCCTTCTGCCAACAAGGCCAAGGCAGTTTTTGATAGCGGCAAGACCCTGTCCTTTCACATTAAGAGCATCTTGGTCTGCCAACAATCGCAAAAGACATCGACCCTCTTCAAGGTTGTCGTCCAGCGGGACAGCAGGAATAAGCGATACGACTTTGAAGCAGACAGTCCCAAGTTGGCGGGTAAGACGACAGTCTTTGGAGTTACCGCTCTGATCTCTTGACAATAGCTGAGATCGTCCAAGCGATCAAATCACTCAAATCTACGTTGGACCGCTCCTCTACGGTTCATCGTTCCAGACGGAGCAAGCATGCGTCGTAGTGTATGTTATGTAATCAAAGAAGTTGTAGTAGCACAGCCCAGTTGTATTTCCAAGTCCAAATGCCTCTTCCTTTTGACCTCTGCGCGCGCGTTCAGAACGCTTTTCGTGCTCGACATCGGTACTTGGCCGTCGAACACTCCAAACAAAACTTGGCCATTCTCTCAATCCTTCTCCGCGCCGGATTTCTGAGCAACCTCACCCGAGGAACCATCGCCGCACCGTCCCCTGCCGACTTTCAGCACGTCAACGAACCCCAGCGTCGAATCTGGGCAGAACTCAAATACCGCGATGACCGGCCTGTTCTCTCGGACATGAGTCTCATCAGCATGCCGAGTCGACGCGTGTTCATGGACCAGGGAGAGATCCGGCGGATCTGCAGCGGACGGCGCGCACAAACTGTCAAACCTCTTGGTCTTGGGGAGATTGCGGTGGTAAAGACGAAGAGCAGGGAACACGAGTGGCTGGAGGCGCGCGAGGCACTCGCGTTGGGGTTGGACGGGGAGGTCGTTTGCAGAGCTCGGTGATCACTTGGGGGGTTTTTTTTTTGAGGGCGTGTGGGTGTCTTTTTTTTTCATGGTCGTTCGTGCCTTGGGCTGAGGATAGTTTGATTAGCATCACGTTCCTTGTCCTCCTTGTGTTCTGCATCGCAATAATATACATTCGCATTCGCATGGTCGTCCTCTTGCCCAGGCTCATTATGGCGGAACCTGTGTTGACCGTGTCGTCCTTAATTGCCTCTGTCGACTTGGGAACAGATCTAGTGCATCTAGATCACACAGCCATCTCATATTTTGTTCACGAGGACCAACAAAATATACTCGTGACCAAAGAGCGCGTTTATTATCTATATACCAAGGCGGGGGCCCTCATCAGCAGTCTAGGAACCCCTACTCCTGGAGAGTTTGCTTTGTGGAAGTTTGAGTAGCTATTCCTTGATGAGGTATCCAATTAGGGTCATGCACCTAGGTAGTTGACCGAAACCAATGGACTTACTGCTGAGCCAGGTATCCCCCGATGATGCATTCGATGGATCAATCTACGATGATGATCATCTAGTGCGATTCATGCAAGAAACATATCATAGTATAACTCTAAATAAGGTCGAGATCAGTGTCAAAGCAATCACCAGCATTTGCGACATCAATTGCTTTCAAAAATGTTCCATTCCATCCTTTTAGCCCCCTCAGTCACTCCTCTCTACCCTCTCATCCTTCCCTTCAACTCTTTCCCGTGCGATCGCGACCTCGGCTTCCCAATTGACGCCGCAAATACCCAACCAGATCCCCGCTGCAGAGGAATACACCAACCCTGCCGTCAATCCTTCCCAAAGACCCGCAAGCGCGTGTCCACGCGTGAACGCGAGGTACATCCCAAGTGGGATGCCGAGGATGTAGTAAGCAGAGAGGTTAAGCATAGCACCCACGAACTGGGAAGCAGAGAGTCGGCAGGAGTGACTCGGTAATGGGATGGACATACTCACCTGCCTTCCCCGGGCACGGAATATTCCACTCGCGAGCGCTGCTGACCCGTCGAAAACTTGGAAGAGTGCAACGAGGGGTAGAATGGACGCAACGAGCGAGACGACCTCTGCTGCGCAGTCAGCATCATATCGAACTTGGAAGGTGATAAGACATACCAGGGTCACTATTGAAAAGATAGCCCCACTTGTGGCGGAAGACTAGGAAAGTGATACTAAAAGGAACAAATTGGTCAACTAGGAATCGTCTTGGGATAGCCACAAGGGTGAAAATGCCCAATGTGTACTCGCCACCCACCTGAAGATACATCCGAGCACAACGGCGATCACAATTGACGAAGCTGCGGCTACCCCAGCTCTTCTCGCATTTCCTTGACCGAGAAGGTTTCCAATCCTGGCGTACCACCACAATTAGGTACAGAGAAAAAATAATGAATATCGAACAGAACGAGGATGGCGGCCCCGCACAGAAGCATAACCGCAATGCTTACCGCACAGAAGTAGCGACACTCAATGCAAATGGCGCCTGGTATGTACAGGATGCAGAGAGTAACAACACGGACTGCGCAGCAAGCGCAACAGGTCCCAGCCTAGCAGACAAGCAAGCATATCAGTTTTTTTGTCGCCCAGGGATACGCGTCACTTGCTGGCTAGCGGCAACTAACAACATGTATCCAGGTGAGTATTTATGTAATAGGTGAGGCTGGAAAGGCACTCACGTCCAACTAATTCCCAACTCCACCACTCGCCAGCAGTCTGGCCCACCCCAGAAATGCCAAGTTTTGCTAATAGATACCATCCCTTCCACATTTCGCCCATGGCTGGATTGAATGATTCACGGGTGATCGGTGACCATGCCGTGGGAGGCGTATAGAAATACCCGTAGAAGATCGAAGCTACCGACACGAGGTTAAAGGAAAGAGCTGTGGCAAGTGGGGCACCCGGGAAGGAGAGCCCGAGAGGATAGACTGGAAGCGAAGACAGAGATGAAATAGGAGACGATCCTCAAAAGCGTGATCGCCTACCAAATAACCAGTTTAGGAACGCGTTGATTGGCGCGACCACAAGGGTAATTTTCGTCGGAATGTCAAACAAACCTTGAGACT